>NNCF01130106.1:133454-197656 GCA_002313205.1 Laupala kohalensis | reverse complement strand
GAAAAACTTAAGAGAATCGCAAATTATGTGAAATTACTTTCGACAATACACATCACTTGTAGGCAATGAGATTTGATTTCTTTACTTCACTGTATAAATATAAGAAATTATAGGAATATTTATAAGTAATTTGTGATTCGAATTATACCAATTCCATACGATATTCAAATTCTGTTAAAAACTATATTTTATCACAGTATTACGCAAAAGGTTTTTACGGAAACTCTAATATCATTTACATTGCCTATGAAGACCTTGCGAGACGACGAATCTCGAGATGTCGTTTAAATATAGAGAATGGTAAAGTTTATTGAAGTCAAGAATATACAGAATATTTTTGTTATAGAAGTCCAAAATGTGTATAATAAAAAAATACAAAATATTTCTTTAATAGCGGTGTAATGAAACATTTTATCTCGTTACGATTTACCCGCCGCACGATGTCTTCCAAATATGGGCGCCGTTTCAAATAGATCTACGATTGGTCGAACGAAAGTTCCCCTGTCGAAGGGGAAGCAAGAGGAGAGAGCCGTTGCAAACCTAACAGATCCAAAACTGGTCAGAGCGTGGGACTTAGAAAAATAAATGGGCCCTTTTATGTTATCAGTAGTGTACAAGACTCGCCATGTGCTCCGTCAGTGCGTCGTCGCTGGACGCTCCACGCCGTCGCTCGCCTATGTGCCTTGTCGTCTTTAGCTATGTTTTTGGAAAAAGTTGATAACTCATTATATTTTGAATGTAGAAGCTCGAAATTTTTAAAAATCACAAACATAATATTAAACATTCGCTGAATGATAATTATTTTTGACACTCTTAGTTTATTTTACAAAATATAGTAAAGTCGACGTAACGGGAAAAACGGTAAACATTTCGCGTTTTTTGAAACATTTCTGTTTTTGAAGCAGTATTATTTATTCTTAGAACCATTTTTTAAGTTGAGTATAAGCAGAAGAACATGACAAATTTAATGGTGTTAATATTTTTTTACGATTTTTTGTGCCCTGTAAAACAGTTCAAAATTAGGGGTCTATAATAAGGAATCCGATAATAGACAAGTATTGGTCACTCTTTCCAGACTCCAGTACGTGACAATTCGATGGCTAAGAACGCATGTACACTCTACTGACAACACACAGAGGATAACTGACTAGAAATACTACCCGGTATTCGTACCTTTATACCGCGGATATTAAGAATCAAGAATCAACACGAAATTCATGCATTTTCCTTTACAGTACGACGAATGTGTTTCTTGAATACCAAAGTTTATTGTAAATATGAAATAGGGAAAAAATATAAGGTAGAGGGCAATTAGCGGGTCAGTACAGAGAATACTTTCCCTAACTCGCTAACAAAGGATTTTTCGCCTTCCAAAAGAGATTTGTTAATCGTATGGTTAGAAATCTGGTCAATAGACAAGTGTTCCTTTTTTTATGTTGAAAATCATTTAGTGTGTAAAACGAATGACGAAAATTTCTTCCATCGGGTTATTCCTTCCCATATCAACTGTATTTTTTGCATTTTCGTTTTTTACTTGTAAACTATCAAATATTCAAGACACACTTGATTTTGACTGCGCGATGAACATTTCAATCATCTGTAGATTGAAGACTATTAGTCATAGAGCCCTAAACTTGGTGTCCTTCTCTTCAGCGTAAAGTGAGCTTTTATTTAATACCCATTGCAAGGATAATTTAAAAAAATCATGAATGTTGGAAAAAATCGAAAAGTGTTTTAATGGTCCTTTGCAAACCTTTTAATTTTTTACAACATGGTCCTTTGAAACAGCATTTAATTTTTAAAAACAAAATACTCCCCCTTATTTAAAAAAAATTAAATGCTGTTTCTAAATTATTAATGTTTATGACAAATAGTCTTCAGTATATGGCTGATTGAAATTTGAAATACACGGTCAATATCAGTCGATTTTTTTTATCTTCGTAGGTCTGCGACTCAAAAATGAAAATGTTAAAAATCTAAAATTTTCTGTTTTGATATGCACATATGAAGTACTACATGTATACAAAAAATTACAAGTCTGTGGTTCGAATACCCGAAAATTTTAATATTGTTGGTTGATTCAACATGGAATGACCCATTTCCCATCAACAAAAATTGATCTTGTTCTTTTGGTCTTTTACAGGCAACCGTTGGGTGCAATGGCAGCAACTAAACGAAAAATTGGAAACAAATCCATTTGGAAACAGTTTGCCCTGATGTCTCTGTTTGCTTGGGGAGGCGCAGTAATTCTCACTGCTCTCGCTGTTACTATGGATTTATACAAAGAAAGGATACGTGAGATTGGATTAATCCCTCCTAGTTTCTTTGAGACAAGGACCTGTCAATTTGAAAGCAATTTACACGACAAAAGTAAGTCATGTGTTGCGCGTTGTAGTTGTCATTTAGAATTTACCATTTAGAATCGGGCGTAATTATACGAACTATGTAAGTATGAAGAAGTCTGGCGTCAAACCGGTCGGAGCGAAATACTGACCACATCTCCTAGCAATGGCAGTGCTCTATATATTGTGAATGGACGCCTTCGGGGTCTGTTGTGGGGCGTTTGACTTTTTGGTCAGGGTATGAGAAATAATGTTGGTTTTGTTATAGAACGTTACGTCAGTCAACTTCCCAATGGAATTCTTATGGAAGTAATAGAGGATTCAATTAAAACCATTGTTTCCGCATTAAAAGAAGCCTTAGAAAACATGTTTTTCAGTTAACAAATCACATTACAAAACAATTTTCATTTGACAGAACACATATCTTTGATAAATATCTCGCGAGTGTACAAATACACATTTCAAATCTGTCTTAGAGATACTCATTTTCATTCAGCAAAATTGAGATATAAGAAACAGAGTATATACTCTCCTGAACTCAATTCGTTAAGATCTACAGTGTCCTCGACATTTTTTGACGATAATTATATCTTTTTTAAATTACATAATACACGTAGGTTACACGAAGAAAAGGACTCTAATGTAATGACTTGAAATTTTCATGTAGCTGAACTACAAGATTCATTTGTCAGTATTTTAAAAAGTTTATTTCAAAATTCTCTATTTTAAGTACACTATTTCAACATAGAATGACTAAGACCAGGACAGTACACGCGAAAAGCAAGGAATAATTTTGGATACGGTTGCTGGCACAATTCATAATCACAACGATCACAAAACGAAATTGGATGTAACTAAAGCCACAATTGTATTACATACATACATACATACATACATGATATCTTTTTTATTCTTTCGCATAATTTGATAGTGGAAAATCTGCTCGCTACTGTGGGGAAACTACTGTGGTGTTGCGTAACTAATGACCTTATTGCACTCGTATCTCGCGGGTAAGGGGAGTCGAAGATGTGGATGAAGGGATGATTGTTAGAAAGGCAGAGTGAACTGGAATATCCTATGAAAAATACATGGTGTGTAGTTAAAAATCTAAGATCCATTCCCTGTTTAGATAATCTATCCAATGATAGGCAGAAGTCACAGGGATTGAGGTCTGGTGACCGGGGTGACCAAGAAATGGGGAAATGTCGGCTTACTGCAAAGCAGGCCGTGCTATCGTATTCATAATAAAATAACACTTAATGAGGAAAGCAGAGTTACATGGTTACAGACATCATCGACTGGTAACAGTAAGAGCTCTGACAACGAGATTAACATTTTTAGCTGAAAACCCAAGTGACTCGTTCTGCACGCAGCCACCCTGGTAGTGAAATTTCGATTTCTTTTTGTTTTTTATTGTTTTATTTTGTGAAAAATAAAAGCTCATGATCTATTCATCATTACTAACATAGATAACATTTTTTCCAGTTGTTTTCCTTTTATATCCATCTCAAAGTGTAACTTCAATGATAAAGACCCGGTAAATTACATTGTATGCTGTAAGTTACATTTCTCTAACGTTCATTTATCATTACAGTAAAGTTACTGAAGTTCAGTGGAAGACTTGGTGCTCTTCTCTTCTACTACGTGCCCATGGTGATCCTGATAGTGACGAATGCAGTATGCGTATTTCTCACTGCGTATACAGTTAGTTCACTCCAACGCGATAAAGCCTTTTTGCAGCGTGATGTGAAACCCTCTCTAGGATTTATTCCCCAGCAAACTTTACGGAAGTAAGTATCCAATCAACTAACCGCAATTGAATATCTATGGTACTTGAGCAATGTAGTCCGTGTGGATCAATGGATAGAGCGCAGGTTGGATGGTCGAGGTTCAATCGCCTGTGGAATGTGAAATTTTTCATAATTCTGCAACATCCACTCCTAGACCTACACAGCTCTCTGAAAAATGAGTACCGGGTCTTTCCTGGAACTGGTCAGAGCGAGATGCTGGCCTCATCGCCTCCTAGTACCGAGCCCTAATAATTGCTGACCTCAACCCTCCATAAATACCCTCCTTAGACACTTTCGGGGTCAAAATGGAACTTTAATTTTTGTACTTTAGCTATCCCAGTGATCAAGATTTGGAATTGCTCGAGGTTCTTCACTGCCTGCGATGGTTTAGCGGTAGTCTTCTCTTCCATCATGCCATTGTGCGGTAGAGCGTGTGTTGAAACACTGCTTGGTCGGACTGGGTGAGGTTTTTATCTGGAGTTTCCCTCACCAACTCCACAATTTCGGCTGGGTTCCATAAGTATTCGGATTACCCAAAATCACTCCTAGTCTTGTCTTTTACCCAATTAATTGTTAAGTGGCTGAGCGGGCATCATGGTCTGAACCTCGCCGTAAGAAAAAACTAGAATTAAATACAAATCAAGAGCAGACTAATCGAATCAACGTTGTGCGATTGATTCTGATGTCATTGGTTTTCCCACAGTTTTATTGATTGAGTCAATTCTTTTTATTTCCACAGTGCTCTCCTCTACTCCAAACTTCTCTTGACTGCTGGCATTGCTGAGCTTCTTCTGGAAGCTGTGATCTGGGCAGTGGAAGGTCCCATAGAAACTGTGAATGTAAATTTATCCCTGTACGAATCGGTTGAAAAGTCGTACATTTTTTCCATTGCCACCACGTTCTTAAATTTCATTCGCGCTGTCACCGTCTTGTGGTTGTGCAGTGGAAAACTGTGTTCCGTAATTGGGACAGCTCTGAGCAACTTTAGAAAGCGTTTGTTTTCAGCTGTGAATAATCAGAAGGCTACACACCAACCGGAGCATCCTATGTCAGATCTCACACTTGAAATAGAAAATACACGTCTTTAAAAATGAAGAAACAATATTTTGTAGGCTACTTTACACAGTCCATTTTATATACAATTTGCGTCCAATTAATGAACTAGAAGTGGAGTGTTGTTGCCGCGTCATTTGTCGAAGAACCGACGTTACTATGACGTATTGAAGAAGACATTAGTATGGAGGTCGAAATGTTCTGCAATTTACGCGACAACAACCCGGAAGCCAAGGTATCAAAATTTGGAAATGTTCATAAGTGGGACATTGTAAACGAAAGGACTTAGATGAACCAGATTTCTTGCTCTATATGGTAACCCATCTACATCTTTCCCTACCGCAATAATAAAGTAAATATTGATGTTGTGCAAGGAAATACAGAAACTCATAGTAATCGTTCAAACGCAAGTCAGCTACATAACCTAAAAGTAGAGAACTAATGAATTTTATTTCTCGGATCAAAATATTTGCTTTTTATTCAATTATGTATCGGAAAAAAATTTCCAGCAGGACGTACGATTAAATTACTCCTAATTGATTTGTACGAAATTTTTAACTGACATTCATTCAACCGAACGAACGTACAGACCGTAAAATTACTGAGGCAACAAAAAATAAAAAGAAAGAGAATTTGTAATTGTGTAATCAAAATAAAGCTACAGTAAATGTAGAATGATGTATTATGTGTCAATGTCATTGAGATAAAACTAAGCTATTGTGGGTAAAGAGATAATATAAACACTTCTACTCTCCCGTCTAGGTTAATGTACAAATTGGGTTTTCTATACTGACAATTGTTGAAATTTAGCATGTAATGGGTGCATTTAAATAAGTTCGTATGTTAATATTTGTTTTGATCGAACGTATAATTTTCTATATGTGAGTATGTTTTTATTTCATTCTTCCAAGGTAATTGATAAGGCTTATGTTGTTTTTTTTCAATATCTTCGAGCATTTTTTCAATCAAAATGAATCTACTTTTCCTTCTCTTCTTGCTGTTAAAATAATTTTATTGTGGAAATAAAATCTGTTTTTATTGCTACACCAAAACTGTAGAAGGATGTGGAGGTGTTAGAAACAACAAAGTTCTTCAAGTTAAGTAAAACTAGCAGGATCCAAAACTTAATATTCAAGACTCATTTTTATTACTTTTAATTTTAAGTCTAAAAAATTCGTTGGATTTACATTAGTTTTTGAAGTCAATAGAATAAAAAAAATAGTTGGGAAAAAATGTCAAAACACCAAATTTCAATGTGATATTCGTTATATTTCAAATAACATTTTATTGTTCATTTGCATTCTATTTTATTTAATCGAATCGCTTTGCGTGCTGAGGGGTTTTCCCTCAATAAATTTGGTGTCATTTCTGTCTCAGACGTTCTTATACATAGCTTGGCTACAATACAAGCGTAGGTGTCCCCAACATCGACAACATATCTATAGTATTCACAATCTAATTCTTAATTATAAGGAAAACTTCTATTATTATTATTATTATTATTATTATTATTACTGTATTACTATTTTTATATTAGGTAATTTCCTAATTATTGTGTGGTATAGTTGCGAGGTGTTTAAAATTTTGTACACCGCGCAACTGCACCACGTAATAAATATATTTAATGTAACTGTGATTCAGCTCACTTTCAAGGGTGCACACGGAAGAACAACTTTTATTTTACGTACATTTCTTCCTTGTAACTACATCTAAAGAAGATTTGTGATAACTTTCAGCCAGATGAAAATGGTGACGAGCTGGGAATAGAACCCGGGACTCTTTCATTCATGGCAGATCCACCTCCAAAAAAAGGGGGGAAGGTGCTCCAGTTTAAGAGCGATTTACTGAGTTCCTTTAAAACATTAATTTTTTATTTGAATTTTTTTGCTACTCTTATTATTTTTTAGGTATTTTGATGGCTTCACTGAAGTGGACCATTCTGTAAATATTACGGAACTCGTGAAAATAATACGACAGTACTGACTTCTAGTAATTAAAAAGTTTGAAGATACTCAAATACATAAAAAGTAACACACGAAAGTCTCACACTTATTTGATGAAACTGTCAGTCATGTAGATATTGAATATAAAAGGTTGTTCCGTCTTCGATTTACACCAAACTCTTTTGTTTCGTGGACCATTTGCCATGTTTTTCGGTTTTGGGTAGACCCCCCTGCTTATCTAATATTGAATTTTTGCAAATTCATCAACATCAAATGTGTTTTTGACAGCTGGTAAAGTGCTACTCACTTTGAAAGATTAAAATTTTTAACTTTAGTGAGAAACAAAAAATCACGTGTTACTTTTTATACATTTTTTGATTGAATATAAAATAAAATCAACCCAGTTAAATTTAGTATCTATTACATAAAATAACGAAGCAAAAAATAAATGCTTATAACCTGATACTTCAATAACAAAGTTTTCAATATTTGGCTTCAATTTAATTAAGGTTTAATCTCAAATCTCCTCTGTTTCTTTCTTTCTCTCTCTCTCTCTCTCTTTTTTGTTAGCAGATTGTCAACCGCGCTGAGACTCCCTTCCACCAGGTACGAAGATGGAAAAGCAATAAAAACTTTCTCGCGATATTCTATAATACGGGATAAGTAACAGATATGACATACATACACTTTATGTGGATTAATCCATTCATGGAAAGCCAAAATTAAAGTGATGAGCTGCTGAAATGAGATCCATTATCGTGGACCCCATTTATATCTCATGGAACACCAATTTCGTTTTTTGCTGACGTGGACCCCTCGCAGGTCATAGTCGACCCCTGGGTGTCGATAAAGACCACTTTGGGTGTCAGTGGTTCATGCTGACTGAGCGTTGAAAGTAAGAAAAGACATGTAGGTGGGAATTTTGAATTTGAATTATGAACAATTTATATTATCTATTAAAAGCGGGTTTGGCAGAGGCTCCTAGGGACCAGATGTAGCCTATTTCACATGTTTTCCTTCTATGGATTGTGAACATTCCGGAAGAGTTTCCAAGATTACAATTTTAAAGTATTTATTAATGTTTTACGTAATTTAGCGTGAGAGGAGATAGATAGTTACTCCTTTCACCTTGAAAGTATCATATTTTGTTGCAATATGCAATGATGGGTAAAATCTAGTTCTGTTCGTGATTCAATAGATGGCAGCACAGTTGTTGTGCATGGCTGTACTGGTATTCTACTACTTGCATACTCAGTATTTCTCAGCTGTTATACTGACGGGTTAGTTTAAACGATAACAATATGGATACAATTTCAAGTAGAAGCGACTGATATCAAAGGATAGTGTGGTATAAACCAAAAGTATTTAAAACAAAAAACAATGCAATGTTAGTAGCGTAGTTATGTACCAATGTTTATTTTCCGATTATACAACAGAATATTACTAATTTGTTTTTATTTTGAAAACATTACTCNCTCTCTCTCTCTCTCTCTATATATATATATATATATATATATATATATATATATATATATATATATATATATATATATATATATATATATCAATACACTCAAAAGTTGTTCCCAGCTATTTAAATAATGCTATAAATCAGAAACATGTCTTTCAATGATTGAGTAAAAATCATCTTTGATATATTTAAACTTCTTCTAACTAAAAATTTTTATATTATCTTTATTAACTTTTCATACTTGCACACGTATACTCAATTATAAGCGTAAAATAAATTGTGCAACACGGGATTAATTACACATTATTGGTGCAAAATAAATTATGCATTAATTTAAATATTTGTTAACACATTAAGAATCAATTTTCACTATAAAGTCAGAATACTCATACAATTGGAAAACGTATCCCTCAATGCCGTCATATACTGTTCCATGTACAAAAATAATATTTTATGTATCCCTGTTGGTACGTGTATAAGTTAAAGTCCAGATATAATTTTAATGGCTTAGTTCATGGCACTAGTTGAATATTACTAAGACGAAACAAATCATGGTATAAAATCTGTAAGAAAAGGTAATGTCATTTCTTGATTGGGCAAGTTCCCTCCTCAGTTTTTCAAAAAACACCTCTTTAGTACAAATTAAATAGACAAAAACATGTTAGACTGATGTAACCCAAATGCAAGAAATATACACAGTAAAGTTCCCCAAACATTTTCTAGCAATAAAATAGAATAAGTATTCATTGAACCAATGGTCCAGTGCTAAGGAAAACAACGATGACTACAACAAATTCGGAAGATTAGGGCCTTTTCCATACAAAATCTTCATGACAAAATACATTGAGCCTTGCTTTACAGCACTACACACATGCATGACAATCCTCGGCACAACATCAGTGTAGGCACAACATCAGTGTAGGCACATACTAGAGTCAGTGTCAGCGGCGAGTGTGATGAAGGTTTGGAAGCGTCAAATTACCGCCAAACACTTGGGGAGACGCATCTATTACCAAAAGAAACTGTCACTCTCCGCATCTGTGACCAAAAGGAGAAGCCGTCCTCCGCAAACAGTCCCATCAAAAAAGTTCGTCTCCGTCACCAAAAGAGAATCATCTCCTCCTCCAACAGTTCGATCGAGAAAGCTCTCTACCCCAGTAAACGCGTCTCTTTTATACTCTGCTCACAAACTACTTTTTCCTCCTGCCTCGAGAATTCGAACGCGCGTCTACATGTCATCGCGAATGGCGCGAAACAGTGCCGCAGTGGCGCCTACAGCTGTGAGAATGAAAAAACTTATTTTTCATTACACTATCTGTATTTATTCTTCATATTTTAACGGATTTGTTAAAATATTTTTAACTGTTTTTGTTAAGGAGAGGTAAATATTACTTTATATTGTTAAACTTGAGATACATCATAATCTTGAGATAAATATTACTTTATTTTGTACGTGAATCATTAATTTGCATTCATCGTTACTTTATAATAGTGATGTCACCCAATATAGCGTTGTTGTGTAAATTCGTAGCTTAAACCCGGCCCAGACTCTTGTTTTCCTTATGTAAAATCGCTAATTTCCGAGCTATTTCTATATTACTGTGTTCTTTACATTTATGTATCAAGGCCTCCTACATTATTATGTATCCAGGCCTCCTACAACGATAGATATCACGAATTTGTAAACAAATCGAATGGATTGTATCATCATGTGGAGGAATTCTTGAAATGATGTAATATGAAAGATTCAGAGAAGATACATTTGTATCTCGTATACTTTTGGAAGACTTTTTTACAAATTCTTTTGTAACTCTAGAATGATATTAGCAATTGCTCTTAATTTACTGAAAAGAAAATTAATGTGGTAATCGTTGGATTAAATTGTGAACCAGGTATGTGTAATGTATGCCCTAAATATTTGATGTTACTCATTCTCATATGGCATTATAAACATTTTAGGCATTAGTCAATCACATTACCATTTTGAATGGGTTATTTAAAGAGAAATTCCAAACTTAATTTATGAATAATTGAGTACTAAAAACGGCGATTCATTAATTGTGCTTCCATAGCCTTCTATACTACATACAAGGCTATGATACTGCTTAAAACCACGTGAAAATGAAAAAGGCTGTCTTTTGTTTGACTACAGTAGTTTCAAGTTGAATCTGATCAGATTTTTTACCCCATTGTTTTTTTGTGGGGCTTTAGGGCTCGTCAATGTCAAGATCATTAGAACCCTTCATTCTATTGTGTATTAAATATGAAACATTCGTTATAGTTTTGTTTTATCAGTTTCTGATACAAATAGCTTTACATTATAGAATTGCCTATATTCAGAGAATTTTTATATAAGATCTCATACAACTTAAATACTTATTTATTAAGAAATTAGTCTGGCAAGGGTCAAAGTATTATTAAACTTTTTAAATATATCTCGGTTCATTCATACATTTAAAAAGAAAGTGTAGAGCACAGTCGTCAGGTTATTCATAATTCCTTAAATATTATGTTTTCGAGATTATACCTTCCATTCGAATGACATTGTTAGAACCCTCCATTTTATAATATGAAGTCTGGGGGGTATAGAAAGTGTTCGGGAAATAGTTACGTACAAAAATTAGAGTTTGACAAAATCTGATACTACGATAATTTTTGATTGTGATATTTTGAATGAAACGTACAGTTCACAAGAATATAATAAAAATAAGGAGAATTTGTGATACCGAAAAGAATTTCATGACAGTGCCCAGTGAACGTGGTCGATCTGTCCATCAACATTGTTAACATCTCTGCAGCAAAAAATGCTACAAATGATTCGAATACATATGTAATTATCCCTCAGTCCTATCTTAGTGGAAACCATACTTTTATATATTTATTCGTGGAGATGTTTGCGGTGTTTGCTTTTATCTGTAAATAGACGCGGGTACAAACATGCGCGACGCGCGAGGAACGTAATGAAGATAAAGACTAGTTATTATCGTGGTCATCCGAAACCAAGTATACTTTTCAGTAAAACATTCATTTCACCAAACTAAATACATTATAATTCATCTTGTAAATGTTTTAGTGGAAGTTTCTGAGAAACCTCGTTCTAACATGACTGGGACCTGCGTAAAACTGCGCCTTCTCCTATGGAAAGATTGGAAGTTGACTGTTCGACATCCCTGTCGTCTGGCGACACTAATTATTATTCCACTTTTGGGTGAATTATTGGTTATATGGGCAAAACATACTATTGGATCTTCCCATTTTGAAGATAAGTCACATGAATCCTTTAAACCTATGGAGAGCATGAAGGAGGAATCGAAGTGAGTAAGATGTAATGTATAGTTAGGGTACGTAGTATCGATCTCTGCTATCGATACACGATTGAGGCTTTCGTCACATCCAAAAAAGTTGACTAGTCAACTCTTGGCTGACTGTAGTCAACTTCGCTCGAAAACGCGAATGGAACCAAAAGTGGTGCAGAAGTCGACTTCTGGGTTCGCGCATGCGCCTTGGATAAGGAATTGGAGTCGCAATGAACGAGAAGCTGTTTCATGTTGCACCGAATCGGTCCGAATCTCGTATTGAATCTATATTCTTATTATCTCGTACTAATAAATTTTGCTTACTTCGGTTAGTGCAGTGAAAATGTGAATAATTTGACCTAAATGATATTATGTGACAATATGATATTTTTTTCACACCCTGTCAGTTAATTTTAAATTATAATATTTTATCACAAAAAGCTGCATTTTCCAATAGAGTTGTCTTCATTTTTAATTACGTAATCACACGCAATCATTTTCGTACAGGACATCAAATCTTCCAAATCCATAGGAATTGAATGACCACCATTACCTAAATAGTCTCGGTACGCATTTAAAATATGGTATATCAAAGTGTTTGCACTATTTCAACTTTTCAAAATTGCAAATCGATATCAGAAGGTCATTCGTTTGGTTGAAAAATCTTTAATTCATCAATAATTTGTACACCTGTACCAGGATTTTTGTCAGTAAGCAATCTATGTTGTCTACTAAACTAGTTAAAAATTGATTTCTATTAATAATACTTACTCTTTCACAAATTTTGTTTATCATTCAGCAGACGTAGAATATGTCTCTAATATTATACCCACCGAGAAAAATAATCCTTCTAAAATACTTCTAAATAAGAATATATTGTTATTTAGATAAAATTATACTGTTTTTTTGACCAAGTACCCGTATTATATTTCTAAGTAAAAACGTTGGCTACATTGAGAACAAGCTCAGTACCAACATCACGCCAGTTAGACTGACAATAAATAAATAAATAATTTTTTGTCAAAAAAGGTGTTACAAACTACCTATGACCACGTTGAGGACAATAAAGTAATTTACGGCGACTAATATACGATAAACTATTTCGTTCATGTTTTTTAAGTTAAATTTGCTCAATGCAAAGAAACTTGACTTCGAGTATGGTATTGTTTCTCTGACTTACATTTGATTTGATTCTTCGTCTAGTTTTACGGTGAAAGCAGACGAAATAAAACTCGCATGGACATCGATAGGAAGTACAGATTTTCAAAACTCAGCACGGAGCGTTATGTTAGCGTCAAGTGATGTAGGGATTGAAGGTAAATACTGAATTTGTAATGTGTTTTACATGTAGTGTTCTGTGTGTCATTGTACTGTTTTTCTAGCATTTTTTGTTTAAAGAAAGAAATTCAAAAGAATTATTCCATTCCTTACAACTTACCTGGTTTTGATTAATAATATTTTGATACGAAAAATATTATAGATAATTTGATATTTTAATATACATTTATTCTATATCAGCGTTGTCCAACTCATCTTAGCTCGCGGGTCATTTTCTATACACTTTCGATCAATCGGGGAGACACTGGATGGGCTTTGGCAAAATGTTGCTCAACGAATAAAAATTATGGGTTATATTTATTTTATTTGTAACGCGATATTTTGATTCCCATCAACAAATTTATATTACTTCAAGCTGGAAAAATTAAATGTTTATATTTCTTTATTTTTAGAAAGAATTTTTTAATATTAATATAGAAATGTTTTCATATTGTAATTATGAAGGGGAGATTCCGAACACAATTTTTTTTTCCTTCACCGGAAATGCCACCCTATATAGTAATTCTAATTACATAGGTTTATATCACAATGNTATATATATACACTTATTTATATTTATTCATATTTCTATATTTTCGGCCAACTAGGACCACGAAATGACGAGTGTTAGTAAGGCTTAGTTATTGTGAGTTTACACACTAGGAACATCGTGATTTTGAGATAGGAGGAACAGCGTCTAGATGGAATCCAGATTGCTGTATCTAAGTAGTACAACTGCGGTGGTTAGTCGCAGAGGGCGGTTGTTAGCCGCAGAGTGTGAACTTTCCATACGCTATTTAAACTGAGACATGGAAATGAAAAACTACAAATTTTATCTTGCCCCACCCGGGAATCCAACGCCGGATGACTTGGTGCCCACTCGGCAAGTACTTTTTGGGATAATAAATTTCCTCCTGCTCTAAAATGCCTAGGGGAGGATTAGGGTTCAACCAATAGTTTACGTGCACATTTGTTCATCGTGTAGAAAACACAGCTTTTATAAAATACTGGTTTAATCATTACTACTCAAAAATACAAAATACAAAACAACATTGAATTTCTCCGTTTTCCCTTTAAGCACTAGCCCATAAAGACATGCAACCAATTATTACCAAGTTATACATCAATGACTTTATCACTTGAACGGAATGAGTCCGTCTGAAAATATTTTAATGTGTATGACTCTTTAACATCATTTATCACATTAAGTGTTACCACAGTTCATTATCGAAGCTCTTCTTCACATAAAGCTTCTCAAAAATAAAAGTCATAATTTCCCACAAGAATCTTTGGCATGCTTTGATGTCACTTGATGTTTTCCATTGCACACTATAAGGTGAACAAGGTACCAATAGTGGCCCTTCAAAGAATTACCTTACAAATGATGAGAAATACAGCACCAACCGTGGTGGGGTGTCTTTGACCTGCGGAAGGCGTGGATGCCCTGATTCTTCGTCTCGTCACTGTGGTCCCGTCCGAACCAAAGACCGTCAAGATTAATTGCTGTCACTATACCATTTCCAACCCCTCACCGAACGTTGGATGTTGGTCGAAGCCATCTTAAGCGAAACTTGATGAATATGGGAGTGTATCACCTACTCCCGTAAAAATTAGTTTCGCCACTCTTAATATAGTCAGATTGTATATCACTAGCCAGATCACTGAGTTAATTGGTCTGTTCATTAATGTCAGTTAGTCTCTCAGAACAAAAACAGTGTTCTAGACTAAACAGATGCGTCGCTAATAATGCACAAGCGCCCAAAATATCTCTTCAATAGAATATAATCGTACTGATGAATCTGAGAATCAGAAACCGTAATCACGATCAAAAATCAAAGTCAAACTTCTCGCAATAATGATGAATAATGCTCATAATGAATGTATTGACCTTTAAAGATCAAACTCAAAGTCAAAGTCTTGTAACAAAGTTCATAAATTATAATGAAGAAACTGAAAGTCAGAAATCGTAATAATAATGATCATAATGAACTCGGAACGTCTCCGCTCCAGCCTCAAATAATCAACTCCCCACTTCTCTGAGGGAAATGGGCGTCGAAGCTCCCCCCAAGCTGACGTCATTCGTAATATTTAGCCAATTACTAACAATTTTTCACTCGCGTAGCTTTCCACTAATTCGTTGAAATTTCTGTGACGTGGTTGTTTATCAACCAATAGCGAAGCTTGTTTCAACTAACACCACTCCTTCTTGTGATTTGGTATTTTTCCTAAATTGACAACTAATTTACGATTCCAGGGTTTGTAACGCACTTATCTCACAATAGTCTATTCTTTCTATTAGGAAAAATCCATTTCTCTGCCTCCTGCGAAATAACACTTAACTTTGACGTGTCTGCTAACCATCATCATACCCTTCTTCTTTGTATGATTTTGCGCACCCTTGTACAATAGTCACCCATCCTTCCTGTCTGTCCTTTCTTTAGTTCTTAACATTGAGACCTCCATTGATCAATATCAACTAATTGAGTCTCCCATTTGCTAAGGTCTCCGAACAGACCCCCCATTCATTCCTTCACCAAGCTCAGCCCTTTTGTATTTTTCCTATGATTTCTCGCAATACCACAGCTACTTGTTTGTTCCTCCTTTCCACGGGTGTCATTCCTAACGATAACTGTCCTTCCCCTTCCATTATTTCTTCTTGAAAGATGCCAGGTCTTTTTCCAAAATTACTAAAACGTATTATGAAAGGTTACAACCAGATGTTTCGTTATGAACCCTGGGCAGCGCCTGGCCGCTTACTCAAGTGAGGGTCACCTCCCCATTTCATTAATTTTTTCTTAACAACTCGACAAAAAGCAGATATTTCTGAGAACCTGTAGCTACTTGCCTCAGTCGTTTGAAGGGTCTTTGTTAAGAGGCGTTTTATTTTAGCACCTGTTCGGACTCGCGAATGATGGGGGTAAGTGAACAATAAATTAATGCAATATAATAACGTTCCTAACCCACTCCGCAAGCTTACTCAGAAACACCAAATTTGCCTCTACATAAGGTGATTTTAAAAAAGGGATGTCGGGGTTCGTCTATTTATTGTGGTGAAATAATCCATTAATCTTTCTTAAAAGAAACACAAGATTTGTAAATATTGGTTTAATCATTTACCATCAACACACAAGTACATTTTAACACTTCACAAATTTCAATTAACACTTCCCAAAAAACACAACACACAACACTTCAAAACATGCTATTAACTACCATAAGATTACACATATTAGTTTTATTTAACTAATCACTTTATTAGGACTGAGTCCGTTTAACAGCTATTTAAGCTTGTGATCTTTTACTGAAGTTCATTCGGCTGTTGTAAACACTGTTCATTGTTTTATGCCCTTATCTCTAATCACAACATAATAGTTATAAAGATCACTTGCGTCATCAGACTGAATAACAGAATAATACATCATCAAAACATCAGAATGAAGCATAGAATGTTGAATGACTCAAATGACCTCGTCTCATCTCTAATAATCTCCCTCATCTCATTTCCAATAATCTAATAATCTTCGGAGCGTCTTTGCTCCCATCTTAAGTAATCATATCCCTAGTCCTCTACCCACAAATTAGGCGAGCAGGCACCTCCTCCTCTGACGTAGGCGATTCTCTCTGGCCAATTACTGCCAATTATGATCTCACATGACTTGTCTCTCATTGGTTTAACTTTCCACGACGTATTTTTACGTTTCGCCAATAACAAAGCTTCTTCATACTAACATTATTCCACTCCGAATCCTGGTATCTTTCCATAAATGTCATTTCCTTGACGATCCACAGATCTGCGACACGATCCACTTCTACGACACAATAATACTTAAGTTTGACGTGTCTGCCAAACGTTAGTCTCACCTCTTTTCATTTCAACCCTAAAGTTCTGTGCAGTTACTTCCCTTTCCACTATTCTGTCCAACATTACTCGCCACCGTCTTAATTAAGTGGCCTTCCGGCGACAGAGTCTCTATACAAGTCTGTGTTCATCTCCGAACAAAGCTCAGATTTCCCTTTCTACGATTCCTCGTCACCTACCATCCACTTATTTGCCTCTTTGAAACAAGCCAGATCTTCAGAATTTCTAAGACGTAATATCAGAACTACACGTTTATTGTGCATTTTCACAGCGTCTGGTCAATCGCTTCTCACGGTTACTTTCCTTTTCTTTCTCACTTTATTTTCCTCAATTTCCACCACGCGTTTCGAGACGCAACAACCGGCTGTGTACACGAGTCATTCAGTAACGCCCGAAACAGGCACTCTAGTGAATGCCGTCTCCCCCACTCCTTTTTCTTTTGTGCCTCTAGACAGACCCTTGTACCAGCGTCCGCTCGAGTGCGAAATTACTGCTTTCTATATCTACCTACACGAATACTAGATCTTTCCCTTATTTTATTTCTGAATTTTTATAATAAAATAGTAATAAAGTTATTTATTACAATATATCTATGTATATATTATTTATATAAGAAGACTGCTCAACATTTCAAGAACAGTTTTCAAACTGTTATCATGGGTATTATTGATCAGTTGCGGTGTTCCAAAAACTTTACTGTTACACTATAAGAATAAATAATTAAGGATAGAAATGAATAGCATTCCTAATAAAAAATGTAGTATATATAATTGTTTTATAGTTCAAAAATCCTAAATTTGTCTGCTGGAATAAACTAAAAATACACGAATAAAAAGGGCTGGCTAGGTTGAAACAACACAAAATGTGTAATTACCATTTTTGTGGTAGGAAAATTTTTACCATTTATTGAACAAATTCAATTCATTCAATTTCAAAATCAACATTATAAAAAGTGATTAATTTGTAAATACCTCGATTTTTCCCCTGCGACTCTCGTATGTAATCAATTAGCTCCGAAAGTAAGGCCAAGACGTCTTTCACAACCGTATGGAAACTGAAAGCGTGTGTGATCAGATCCATTTTATCTTCCTGTGACCGTCTCTGAACGTATAAAGCCGGATGGTGTACATATCTTATTCCAGTAAGTAATTTCCTGTCAGTGAGACACGACTACTTCTAGTTCCGCGATTTGTTGTAGTACATGAATCTTATTACATCAACCTGACAATTGTTTTATGAAATGGCCCCTAAAGTCCCGATCAGAACACATATGAACAAAGTTCTTAAAAAACCCACAAGTGTTTAAAATTCGACCATTATACTACTACTCTTTGTAAGTAACAAACCAATGTAGGATATTACAAATATTATGCATGATAATTCGTCACATATGGGTCTATTTTACAAATAGTGTTTCGGAAAATCTTGGCAAAGTTTGTAGAATCGTAAATAGAAGATTATTTTATAATTTGAAATTCAAACCCTCGAAAGACCTTAAAGCTGAACAAAAAGAAACTAAAGTTTTAAAAAATTTGTGATTTATTTGTTTAATTAATAGGCAATTGATGTTTCATTTTATCGATTTTGTGTGTAGCAATGGAATTTAAAACGGAAGAGAAACTCACATCGTACATCAAGAAACCACAAAATATGAATACTAATGATGGAAAACCAATCACAATGTGTGGTATTATTTTCGATAACCCTTCGGGTGCTGATACATTCTGCAAACCTAAGCTTCAGGTAAGTATAAGTGGATCTCGATGGGGAAAGCCTGGGTTACATTCCACCAAAACCCCCAAGCGCAGGGATTTTCAACATGTGATCTTTGACCCTCTGGTTTTCTGTGATCATTCGCCAAAAGTCTGCAAATTGTGTTGTGAAAATTAATCTCAGCTTAAGTCAACCCTGGAACTAACCTAATGAAACGTGGAAGAAAAGCAACCTAAGGACCCGGGAGAGAAAACCTACCTAATGACGTGGGGATAAAACCATCCTTGGCAAGCAAAAATGTTTTCATCTTTGTGACTTTCTCATTTGCGAAGTGATACCCTTATATTAGTCCTGTAATGTCTGCGTGTGTCCTGAGGCAAATCGCAACACATAATCATATACATTAATAATCAAATGACCCAGAATCAAATACATTAATGTTCTATAAAATTTAGCGTTACTGGACGGGGTATATTACACAAATGAGTATTTGTATTTTAGAGCATTTAAAGGTTTGATGACGATTTCCTATTATTTAATCTCTCACCTTTCCATAATAACAGCATTTAAAAATAAAATCAAGGATCGAAGTTACTTGGTTCATTTATTTGAAAAGGATGTTTCTCAACTTCTCGGTACTTACGCACTGTCAATAATTGACTGCTCTGATGAGTCTGACCATGTTCATACAATCAATAATCGTAAATGTTCTGATGTCCTGTTTACATTGTTAATGCAAAATATGAAACGGAGTGAAACTTACTTAGGATGACAGGTGTGGGAAAGTAGTTGTTGCCGTATTATTCAGGTAAAAAATAGTCTTCCTACATACAAATAGAGGTTCATATCGTGCAAAAATGCTGGAATATATTGTAACCGTAAATTCCCGGTTACTAGACTCGAACAAAGATAATGAAGGTTTGGCGCAAGGAAATGGGAAAGGTTTCACCATCCACAAAATAATAAACAATACACAAATGAAAAATGTAATGTAATACACTAATAAATGAATATACTTATAATTGTTACACCGTCGTGTAAAACTCTCCAATATTTTACGTTTTATTCTTCCTGGTAAAACTAGTAATACAAAACTACTTCTTCATTCAACAGAGGAAAAAAATATGAATAATGAATTGCAATAAGATAAACTTCTACTCAGTCACCCAAACACATAACAGACTAAACATTCTTTATAATAGCAAATAAAATTTTTGAGGAAGAGAGCAATAGGTGTTAGTGGTATTGACTACTTCTCGGTCTCTGCAAACTATTTCCATTAACGGTTGTGATTTTATAAGAACAGGTTAATGTTACCTTGCTTCACGGCAGTACACACTGGCATAACAATAACAATCTTTAACAGGATATCATAGTGGGCACATTCCGGAGTAAGCGATAGAGGTGCAAAGCTGACGATACGAGATTTACGCTCAGGACCGCACGGTACAGTATCAGCGGCGAGTACGATGAATGTTATGAAGCGTCTAATGAACACCCAGCACATGGGGAGACGCGTCCATCAACAAAAGAAACCGTCACTCTCCGCATCCGTGACCAAAAAGAGAGAGCGTCCTACGCAAACCGTTTTCCAATAGCTCCTCTTCGTCACTAATCGAGAATTCTGTCCTCCAGCCTTGCCATCCAACTAAAAACTATCTCTTCTACCATCGTTCCTCCTCCAACCGTGCCATCTCCATAAAAGCTCTTACTCAAAAAGCTCACCGGCCCAGCAAACACACCCCTTTTATCCTAAGATATCATCTTTTTTGCCGTAGCTTAACAACTCGTCTGCTTATCTATACGGTATAGAGCATGGGCGCACTCTTGCCCAGCCATCAACTATGACGCCAAAAACTCATTTTTTGTTAGAATATGTTGGAGAAAACTATGCCCTCGTATCTTATGAAGTGTCACAAGTTGTAGAAAATTTTGTTAAGTTCCTACCACTGCTCGAGAACTGAAGTAGGATCACCAGTAATACTTGTGTAACATGTTGGGTAATCCAGTTGAAGAGCTTGTAGTCCCGTTCTAAATGATTCAAACATATTCCGAGTCGGACGGATACGTTATCCGAATACTGCTCTCCGACCGATGAGAAGAATGCTGAAAGACGCCATTAGACGAATACTAAAGAAGTGTGAAATCTGAATTACACTGGTTGTAGGAAAGAGCGAAATATTTTAAGGAATGTATTACTGAATCAATGTTCCCGGAAATACGTCCTCGGAAACTATGTGAACTAAAAGCATATTTTCTATACCCTCCCTGGATCTTGTTCCTCCCCTTCGCGCAGTATCTCGTAGCAATAATGTAGTACGACACTTTTCTCCCGACCAGTGTACAGTGTTGCCTGAGCGATTTTTGGGTCTATACGATATGTCAAATACATACATAATTATGTTCCTTTCAGCGCCGGATTCATCGAAGGTGTTCTGATTTTCAACGCGATTACCTTGACGAAATGAACAGCGTTTATTTTAATAAATTGTTTGTTGAAAAACTAATCATGACATATTTATTAAAATTTAAACATCATTTATTTGTTTAAAGTAAACATTTTGAAAATTAATATAAATTTTAATGACAATATATTAACATAATTCGGTCATATTGATGCGATCGCTCCGTCACCTCCCGTCTGCCCTTGCTCCTGATTCATTCAGCATATGGCAATCACACAAATACTTTTTACTGTCACCGATTTCTCAGAAGAACCTTTGTGGTGGGTGGTCTCTACTTAGAGGCCAGTAAAAGTACGTAGATCAATAAAGGGGGATGATGGAATAATTCGGACAAAGCAGAGAATCATTTTAATACCTTCATTTGGTCCCAATTACATGGAATCTGCGTTTGCACCACCTCAGGAGGTGTGCACAACATTTGGCAGCCACAAAAACACGAAATGTTTGCACTTTTTTCAGTTCCTTGCTTATATTTTAAAAGCAAAGCATCACACAGAAAATTATACTCTATTCAAAATTAAAGGACATAAAATTTTGCGTCAAATAAATACCTCAAATATTAAGTTCGGTTCAGCGGTTTGCCCGCAATGGCCGATTAAAACACACCAATTTTTAACAACATAGCGGTAAAAGTAGTAATAGTAGTGGCTAAACCTCTCAAACTTTGCAATGACCGCTCCTGTAAAATACTTTAACAGAAAGAGTTGTAGAGCATTAAATACTGAATTCAAAAAGCGCTAAATTTCCCAAATTTGTTCAATTTTAGTTTTGTAGAGGCGTATATGCGAAAAAGGAGTTTAACGACATTTTCTTCGACACATCTTTTATCACTCTCGATGTATATAGTAAACGAATTACTTTAATTTTCATTCCGAATATCATCCAAATATAATATTTAGTTACTTATATAAGTCAAATAAATAGTGAGGGGTGGGTAATGATGTAGATATACACATTTCAGTTTATAGTCTCTTCTTTTTTAAGGATAACATGGAAAAATGTTTCATTTATGATAGAAGTTTGTTTGCGGATAAATCAACAAATGTTTTTTTTTTGTTTTTTTTTGTGGGGCTTTAGGGCTCGTCAACAGCGAGGTCATTAGAGCCCTTAAAACTTGTACAGGTAGGGAAAATGCGGTTACGCACTAGGGAGAGCCAACATGACTCTCCCCGCGTGTGGGACTCGCCGAAAGACTCAGCCATACCCACTAAAAACCCTCCTGCATTACAACTCAAAACACAAATTCCAANAAGAGGAAAATGAAAGATACCCTAGCCCTAATAGCGTCGGGATCGAAAAGAACAAGAGGTGACCAAGGGAGGTCAGAAAAGAGAAAGGAAGGAGCATGGCACAAGTAAGTGGGAGCAATGCCAGACTCAGCTCGGGGCCCCGTGTTCGCCAAACACGTACTTACTAGATGTAAGTCCCCTGGGGGGTCAACAAATATGAAGAGGAGGAGTATTGAAATAGAAATTAGCAAGAAGAATTAAGATTAATATTAAAAGCTACGCGGACTCCACTCAATCACTGTTCATGAAAGATGCAGGAAACTCTATTTGAAGGGGAAGGGAAGAGTGCATTGTGAAAGTGGTAGTCGTGCTCTGAGGCTGTGTAATATGTGATTTACACGCTTCATATGCATTCGAAAAGAGGGAAAATAAAAAGAATAAAAACAGAAGAGAGACTCTATCGTGTTGGAATTTTTCAGAAAAGAATCCAAAGATTCCCTCATGATTCCTGTTGAAGGGATGGAAAATGAAGAAGGTCTGACACAAATTCGTCTCGTTTTTGACCCAGTGGCCGCAGAGGCAAGGTATCACAAAACATGTTGGCTGAATTTATTGAGATCTCTTACAAAAATCATTTATTGACTCCTTATTCGCTGTCCGGGTTTGATGAAAATGGAATGCGGAAAACGAGGAAATCAGTCTTCTATGTTCTGTTCTTCCCGGTGACTGAAGATATCGACTTCACTGATGTTACATTCGTGGTTGACGGTGGATTTTTATTACGTAGTGATGTAACTGCGAAGGAAACATTTTCTGCGATCCTTTCGAAATATGTGCAGTACATAGGAAACTATTATAAATATGAAGGAACAACCACTGTTTTCGATGGCTACCCTGATGATGCTGATGCCAAGAGCACCAAAACAGTCAAGCTCCTGCTCCGCAAAAATTGTCTGCCGCAACTGATGCATTTGATGAGTCGATGTAATCCACAATGCCGAAAGATCAATTCTTATCAAATAATAGCACAAACAACGACTAATCACCATGCTGCGTGTGAAACTATTAGAATAGAGTTTCACTGTGACACAGGGAAGTGAGGATGTCGATACTTATCGTCTCAACAGACTCTAAACCGGCCAAGATTTACGAGAGGGTGGTTGTCAAAGGTTAGAACACAGATCCGTTGGTGCTGCTGAATGTTATTGCACCTTCCTCTCAAAATATCTTCATGCTTAAACCTGGGAAGGGGACGACCAATAACACCATATATTCCCCCGTGAACTTCAAATACTCAGAACCTGTGAAAGAAAATTTATTGTTTTTTCACGCTTTCAGTGGATGAGATACTACTTCCGCATTTTTTCGTCAAGGGAAGTTGAAGTTCGTAAAACTTTTGGAGAGTCACCCAGATTTGCAACAAGTTGCTGTTATATTTCGAGAGGATGGTGCTACAGGAGGTGATGTAGCTTCAGCGAGGAAGCGATTTCATACTTCCCTATATCACTCCAGGCGAGGCGAATCCTCATTGGATGATCTCCGCTACTCGCTGTTCGGCAAGTGCCTAACGAAGGTGCAATTCGATTTGGCATCCTTACCCCCTACATAAGCTGTAACCCATCACCATTATCTATGCAAATACTGTAACCCATCACCATTATCTATTAAAAAATGGTACGGGCGAGACGTAAATCCTTCTCAGTTGGGGATGGAGATCATTAAGTCATGGTCTGCTCCCTGTCAGCACCACCAAAGAGCCTGCTCCCCCCGAAGTCCTTAATTTCGTGCAATGAGTTACGTGATGTGTGGGGAAGTGTGGCTGTCGCAAACTCGGATTAAAATGTTCCACCATCTGTCAAAGATGCAAAGGCCAATCGTGTAAAAATACACCACTCAAGGAAGAAATTTCTCAGCTTCTCACCTTCCCACTTTCTCTGACACCGAAGACGATCCGCACGAACCGTTGGTTCCAAATTCATTGGCCAGAAAAAAAATCGACGAACCAACAATCTCAATACGCCAGGGTTTGCTTTAAAAGTTCACTGTACTATATTTTACAATATATTCTAATAAAATTCTATGAGAAAACAATTCAGTAAATAAAGTTATATTATTATTTATTTTTTGTAAAAAAAGTTTTACAGGCTATTATTTTTACTTCAACTACATTTTCTTGAAAAAATTGGCATTGACGTAATACTACGAAGTATTGGTTTCTGTTATTTATACCTACATCTTTGAAGAGTTTGGAAACAAATTATTGGGAAGGAGATTTAAAATAATTTGGACATAACAGACAAAAAATTACAAAGTAATACATGTTTTCTTTATTTCTTATTAGTATATCCTTCAAAATTGTACTCAGTGGGAAAGTGTCATGTAAAATGTAAAACTATTTGACAATTAGAAACATTATTGTTTAAGCTGAAGGTTTAGAAAGCACTGCTAAAATTTAGAGAAGTGGCATGCTTCATATGAATTGAAGTCATATGTAAGTTCCTTGTAATGCATAGTGCAGTTAAAAGAAATGTTCTATTGCATAAATAGAACCAAGATGCTTATGTAAGTGAGCAAAATAAATGTAAATATTATATTTGAATGCTATTCAGAATTAAAATTTAAAGTAATTTTACAACTATACACGTCGAGAGTGAAGAAAGATGTGGCGAAGCAAAAATGTTATTAAGCTCCTTTTTGGCATATATACTTCTAGAAAACTCTTTTATGTCCTTTAATTTCGAATAGAGTATACTTTTCTGTGTGGTGCTTTGTTTTTAAGCAAGAAACTGAAAATAGTGCAAACATTTCGTGTTTTTGAGGCTGCCAAATGTTGTGCACACCTCCTGAGTTGGTGCGAACTCAGATTCCATGTATTTGGGACAAAATGAAGGTATTAAGACGATTCGCTTCTTTGTCCGAATTTATTCCATCAATTTTTACTTGCCTAGGCTGGGGGCTCAAGAGAAATTCGGAGAACCTGACGCTAGCGCCACGACACTGATGCGTTGGCGGGATAATAGGTTCGATAAATTATAGGAAGGACCAATAGCGTCTCGCAAATGCAACTGCTAATAATGAAAATTAGCAATGCAATGTTTTAAATTCAGTTCAGTGTAAGCACCAACGATTCTCGGCAATGAAACGAATCACGTTACTAAATTAGTGAAATTAAAAAATGGAGTGGGGATCCTCCCACACATCTTCGGGAGGGTTTAAATTTACATTCGTCTTTCAGTTTCCTATTGTTATTTTCATTCATATTATTTTGTTTAATATTAATATGATCAAAATGAAGGATACATTTTAATTTAGTATATTAATCAACTGGGTCTTTTCTTCTCTATCATTTAAATATTCAGAAATGAGAGGGCTCTAGGGACCTAAATGTTGGCGAGCGCTAAAACCCCAATAATAATAATAAATAATATAATAATAATAAATATAATAATAATAATAAATACAATAATAATAAATACAATAATAATAAATATAATAATAATAAATATAATAATAATAAATATAATAAAAAAGTACCAATTCTGCCAAATATAGACAAATTACGTGTCTCCAATTTTATAAAATCATGACATCCTGCTTAACGATGTTAATAAGGACACATGGAGCTGAATGAAATTTTAGCTGAGCAGCAGAAGGTTCAAAAGGATGTAATGAACAACTTTTCATAGATTCAGTCATCCTGAAGCAAGTCCAAGTCATAAATATAAACTTATTCTGCAGCTATATTGATTATCAAAAAACATTCGAATCAGTCCCGTACTCTTGGCTTCAGCGAGTCCTTGAAATGTACAAAGTAAATCCAACCCTCGTTAATTTTCTGAAGACAATAGTGGAAAAATAGAATACAGTCATGTATTTAAGAATAGGCGAAAAATTAAAACAATTGACAGAATTAACATATAGAGAGGCATATTTCAAGGAAATTCACTTAGTGCTCTTAGGTTTTGCATTGCACTAAACCCACTTTCTAATCTCCTGAATGGTACGAGATGTGGTTTTCAATTAAAAGCTGCAGAACAACAAAGCCACAATATCACTCACCTATTGTATATGAATGATGTTCAAATATACTCATCATCCTCCACCAAGCTTAATCACTCACACTAGTAATTCAGCAAGGATCTAAGAATGAGACTTGGTACCGATAAGTACAGAACATTGTCCATTTTCAAAGGTAAAATTAAAAGAGAACCTTATACAACAAATGACAATGAAATTATTAAAGGAATGGAAGAAAATGAATTGTACTCTTAGACTACAACAATCTAGATGCATAGACCATACATGCATAAAGTTGCAACTAACTGAGGAATTTGAAGATCGAGTCGATAAATTTATGCATACATATTAAATGGCCGAAATTCAACAAAAGCAATTAACTCATTTGCCATTCTTATTCTCGCGTATTCATTTGGAGTAGTTTCATGGACACTAACAGATATAGGAAACCTCCAGCGAAAAGTCAGGACCATCGTGAGGAAGAACAGGTTACACTACAGGAGCTCAAATGTAGAAAGGCACCGTCTGCCTCGCAAGGAAGGCGGAAAGGGTATAATCCACTTGAAGAACCTTCACAGTTCACAGGTAAATGAACTCCGAGCTTTCTTTCACCAGGAGAAGGAAGAATCTAACTTTTACAACACCAATTGTGCAGCTGACATGAAATATACTCCTTTAAATTTAGCAGACCACTCTCCACAACCAAATGAAATTAACGTTGAAATCAGTCAGAGAATTAGCCAATGGAAATCTAAATCACTCCATGGTAGACATTCTCTGATCTTGATTAGCCTCATGTCGACAAAGTATGCGTCGAACGCCTGGCTTACAAAAGGGGATCTCTACTCGGAAACGGAGGGATTTCTCATGGCAATTCAGGACCAAGTAATAAGCACAAACACTACAGAAAATATATATTGCAAGATAGACATAGCAGATGACAAATGTAGGAGATGCAAAATGAATCCAGAAACTATACAGCACATCACAGGACGATGCACTCTATTAGCACAGACAGATTTCCCACCCACAGGCACAATCAGGTTGCTAATATTATCCATCAAAATCTCTGCGGGAAGTATGGACTAAAAGAAGACACTGTCCCGTACTACAAGTACTTCCCAAAATCAATTTTAGAGAACAGCAGGTACAAAATTTATTTTGATACATCAATCCTTGCCGACAAGACAATCCATCACAACAGACCAGATATTATTCTAATAGACAAACCCGAGAAAATCACACACATCACAGATATCAGTGACCAACACCCACAACCTACAGACTACTTACAATGATATAATTAAAAAATATGAAGATTTGAAAACAGAAATTCTTAGCTTATATAATATGGAGTGTGTGTATATATAGTTCCTATAGTCCTGTCCGCCACTGGAGTCATCCCTCACAGTTTGCATCTGTGCATCAATCGGCTTCATCTTCCAAAAATCATATTTCTAACTTTACTAAAGGCAGCCATCCTTAAAACCTGTAGAAAAGTCAGAAGATTTTAAAATTGTGATATTGCTTGAGGTGAGGATGCTTGGTATACCACGCACCTCACCTGAATACGACTGCAAGTTGTGAAAATGGTTCATGAAAATAATTCTACTATCACTATTAATAATAAAGGCTATAAAATGTAGAAGCACAGTATGCTTCTCCCGTCCTCATATGTTACCAGTACCAGCAACTCCAACAATTTTTTACGTTTCTTCTGCTCAATGCAACTGTACTTTGTTCGACATGAATACCAACCGTCACTAAATGCAGATCGAAATCGTGCAATCATGATTATAATATAATTCCACCCCAAGTACGAGAGATGTCCAGCCTACTGCCTGTGTACAGTGTGAATTATAATATACTAATTTTAAAATTTGTAAACATTCAGATGATTTCAATATACTTGATACAATTTGAATAAACACACGTTTTATGCTTGCACAGTCAGAGCAATGTACGTCCATTTATTCATTTTTTTACCATAGGCACAGTACATTTATGTTTTTTATTGCCAATGTTTTCACATATTTCAACATACTGCCTCAAGAAGAAATATTAATAAGTTACTAAACAGTAATAATGAAACGCAAGATTTAACAATAGGTACAAACAATGGAAACATACACATATTAAGTGACATACAAAACACTCCCTGACACAAGAAAACATTTTTTTCACACAATAAATATATAAAACTCAAAATAATGCAAAAGAAAACACATTTTGTAGTGAACGCACATTAACAATATTAAGAAAAACATTAATAGTAGTAAATATATAATGCACATAAAATGCATAGATTATTAAAACATTATTTGAGTTTTAAGAGTTGAAAATATTTTTTGCTTGCAAGGTTTTGGTACATTCAGGTCAGTAGGACGGTGTGGATCTTAAACCACCTTCTCTTACTCGTCCTTAATAAAATGATATTTTACATCTATGTAGATGCACTTCCTTGTCAGCTAGTTTGCTTTAATCATATTGATGCAGCTGGTGTTGTCAACGTGAAGGATCACCTTGATTTTCTTGGACAACATTTCTTCCATTACATATTTAACATCATTTCCTTACAGCACTGAGTCGCTGCTACATATTCGGCTTCAGAAGATGATAGAGCCAAGATGGATTGTTGGCGTGAGAACCATGTAATTGGCCCATAAATGGATACTTGATAACGTAGCCAGTGGTACTTTTTCCATCTATTCTGTCACCTCCATGATTTATTCATGTTTTTTATTATTACAGACGGTAGTACAAACAGTGACATTTATATTTTGCATTGCCAATATACATATATTTCGACGGTGTGTTAATGCGTTATAGATAGGTATTAACCTTATTTAACCTGTCCTTTCCTTCATCTGCACATGGGGAACTATATTCCCCTTCACAAAATTTCTACAGCACTTGATTTAATACGTAGTTTTAAAAAATGAGTTACATTTTTCGACCTTTCTTCTCCATGTTCTGTGACAATTCATCTGTAGCATATCATGTAACTGCTACATGCATATCATGTAGCATCTCATGCAACGCTGTTAGGAAGGTTCCAGAACACATCTATTTTCGGGACTTGGTGCATTCGTATCAATTAAAAATTTGAAACCAAATTTTTCTTTCAGGTGACATTAAGGTTTCCAGGATTAAGGAGATTTGCAAAGACACCGTGGCCAACTAAGAAACTTTTTCCCATTAAAGATAAACCTGATTCTCTGTTTATTGTGAGTATAAAATGAACAACAGGCCGTGCATGTACAATTCAGTTATAATTAATGGTATTAAAACTAGAGACCCTTACGTAAATCCCTACGACGTATTTTATCTGAAGACTAACATTTCAAACTCGTGAATTTATCATTAAGGAGGTACAAGTAATGAAATAAAAACCCGATGTACAAGCAATTGGATTTATTTTTATAATTCCCATATCGCAGGACTACGAAAAAGGAATAAAGTAATTGATGTCGGGAAGTTTATTCTTAACCATTCTTCATTTGTTACATTCTAGCTGGTCTAGACGAAAGTGGTTATACAGGTGGGCAAAATGAAACTGGCCCGGATAACATATAGAAGACTGACACAGAATTGGCTCTTGTGAGTGTACAGGTGAACTGCCCTTTACAGAAAATTCTTGAAATTGACACTCTGAACGTCGGTGACGTCGATGCAACATCCGGTTGCTGTCATATTCCTGCACATCCTTTTTCACGAATGCAAGAGGTGTTTGGTGAGGAATAGGCAAAAAAAGGACCTGGCTATTTCGGCCTGATCTCTCTCCCTGTGATTTTAACGTGTGAGGCAAATTGAATGTTTAGTTGTACTCAAATAATCCTCACACATTGGAAGAACAAAATGAGAACGCTATTACTGCTATTCCTCGAGTATTGTTATGTCTCACAGTTTGATNACACATCTAAGTCAAGCAATGCGCTGCATCGACTTTTTTCTTGAGACTTTAGGGCTCGCCAACATCAAGGTCATTAGAGCCCTTGCAGGTGGGGAAAATGCAGTTTCGCACCATAGGGAAAAGACGCCGTGACTCTTCCCGTTTGTGGGACTCACCGAATACTTCGACCATACTCACTAAAAAAACCCTTCTCAATTCACCAAATATCTAAACACAATGAAGATAGGAAAGGACAAAATAAAGTTGCCCGATACATTATATCAAAAAATATTAGAATTCTGAATACTATAATTTTCAAAACAAAGAAAAAGATAGAATGAAAGGAAACAAGAAAGGTAAGAGGAAAGACGAATGCTAATTTAACTCTCGTGATAACTTGCGGGAGGAGACCCGATCTATTTATGAAATTCAATAGTTTATTAACACCATCCGTTTTAATTTCGAAAATTGTTGTTAAATCTGCAGCCAGAACAATTTGTCTCTGTATTCGAGTGTATTTTCTGCAATCAGTTAGTAGGTGAAGCACTGTCAGACAAGGGTTACACTCTTCACAAACGGGTTCATCATCAAGTAGCAAGAGATACCGATGAGTGAGAGGACAATGTCCTATGCGAAGGCTGGTCAGCAAGACCTCTTCGCGCCTGGCTGGCGTACAGGAACTGCTCCATGACCTAACAAAGGATTTGATAAGTCGGATCATATTCCCTTCAACAGACAACCACTCTTTATTCAATTCTCTCAGTATCCTCGTCTTGATTGAATTTAACATGTCCCCTTTCGGAATCGTAGAGATATCTTGAGGCATGTCGTTTTTGCGGAAACGTCTGCATCCCATGTGTCCGGGAATCCAGCAAAACATTCTTTGGAGCGAGAAAAGCACAACCTGAATGTTCTGGATCAGCTTATCAGCTCTATACATAGTCTGGATTGCTTCAAGGGCACTTAGAGAATCAGAACAAATCAGGAAATTTGATCCGCAGGAGCACTTTGTTGATCGCATTGCTCTCAATATGGCGTAGCACTCAGCGATGTAAACGCTGCACAGGTCTCCAAGACGGTAGCCGCAGGTGTTACGGGGAATCACCACGGAGCAGCCGACTCCATCACCTGGTTCGACCCGTCAGTAAACGTTGAAACATAGACACGATGTTTGTCGAGGATTAGGTGGAAGTATACCCTCAACATCGCGGCTGGAGTGGTGTTCTTGTCATGATTCAGAAGATCGGAATTAATCTTCGGTTTATGCAAAGACCAAGGAAGAGTCTTGCTGCAACCTTGATTTAAGACATTAGGTGTGTGTATAGTCAAGGTTTCCAAAATATGTTTGGAGCAAAAATTCAAATGGTTTGGTTGCTCTGTCTGTTGTTGTAGAAACGGATGGAAGAAGAGGAGGGATTGAAATACTGCGTTGTGTACCAGATTGTCGGGTAAAGTACGCACATGGGAAAAGTGTCGGAACATGAGTATGCATCGACGTTAACGGAGACCATTTCAAGGATTTTCTGCGATGAGCAGTTCTTCTATTCATTGACATGCGTCAGTTCCGTGTGTCTTATACATATTTGCCGGGCCAGTTTTATTTTACTGATCATGCAGGTGGATGACTTTGTAGTATTGATGTCTACGATTTGAGAGTCGTCGATCACAAAGAATTTGGTTTTGACTCGCCATCGTGCATGTATGACTCATATACTGCTTTCTTAACTGTCTTTTAGAATATCATATTAGTTCCTCGTTCAGTTTCAATCGAGCTGTCTCTTTAAACACTGTATGTATGTGAAAGTACAACAATATGCCCAATTTATGGACGAGAGAGAAGTGATTTATAAGTAGATCTACCGGATCTCAGTTGTGTGACACTCATTAAAACAGACGAGAAATACAAGCTTTTAAAGAGATGTAGCGCAAATTATTTGATAATAGCTGAGTACCCAGGGTTCTTCTTAGACTTATCTTTTACTCAGGAAAAATTAAAATTTTCTATTTTGTAAAAAAAAAATACTTTTACTTACTGGTTTTTAAAATATGTACGGCACTTTAATTTTTCAAATTCACAATAATACAAATTGTACACAAAACAAAACCGTATACACTACATCATCTCGAGGAAGGCGCGACGGTCACATTTTCTCTTCCGAGGCATGACGCGGCTGGACCATTTCATTAAAATTCTTCTCAAATCTAAACTATTTGTTGAAATTTTAAGATTTGAAGACGTTTTTTCCCTTTTTAAATGCACAAAACAAATAGTTCATTCAATTTGATGATGATTGATTTTTTCCTTTTTAAATTACACTTTTAAATGCAAGTAATTTAACACTTCTATTGTTAATAACGTTTTATCGATAATTTAGGTTAATTTTTGTAGATGGCATATGCTGTCACGGACTTTTTGTAGTGCTCTCTCAGGTAACCAGTACTGTCATTTATAGTTGTTACCTATTACACCAGTTTACCCAACGTAAGCGAATATAATACTCTTCTTCCCGATTTTATAAAAAAAAATTGAAAAAAAAAACATTTCCATCTTTATTATCACACACTTTAAAACTAAAAGTTCACCTATGTTCCTCCTGGACATCTCACTGTCTCCTTGCTAATTTTCATCACGATCGGTTCAGTGATTTAATCGTCATCAAGTAAAAAACAGATAGACTTTTGCGTTAAGCGTTTATATATTAAAAAGGAAGTATGTAAGGGATATTGTTAAAATGAAATATCTTATGATTTGTTTGTAATCAGTGGTGTTATGGTGAATTTAGCAGTGCCGGAAAGATAAATTTCACATACTCCCCAACAAAAGGGGATACTGCACCCCTCCCCCGCTCTGCGAAAATTTGGTGCTAATTTGTAAATTTTAACGCCTTCTGGGGTTGATTTTCGACTACATAATTTCTGTAATCTGAAAAAAGATCGATTAATCTGTCGAAATAAAATTATAATCAGTGTCTGTGTTTAAATAATATTGGAATCCTTAAAACTGACAATACTTGTGCTGGCAGTTATAAGAAAACGTAGGCTACATTTTTCACTATTTTGCAGAGCATGAGTCAAAATGAAATTGTATTTAAATGAAAACAACCTCACTACTCTCACGCGCAGCCTAGGAATTTTGTTTCTCAAATTTAGTTTCTTCTAACGTCACATAAAATAAACTATTGTGTAAATATTAAAATTAAAGAACCTATTCCGTAACCCAGAGCACGAACTGCGTTCCGGTACCATGATAACACAGCTTGTAATCCTTTCCATCAAATTCTATTGGCACTCGTGAATGTCACAAGACGTCAGAAAGCGATCTCCATTGAATTTACACTAAAATTGTTATATGCTGGATGCCTTTTTACTTTTTCATGTACATAGTATAGAGTAAGTTTCGTAATCGTAAAAAATTCGAAAGCGAGATTACGACGGAAATATCGGTGTTGGTTATCCCTCATTCTAAAAAAGTTGTTTCTGGCAAAACGCCCGTCCGTCTGTCTGTCCGTCCGTCCGTCTGTGCGCAGCGATTCTGAGTAAATGGATAAATCAATTAAATTCGCATTTCGTATTGACGGTAGAATCTATTTGTTGTCAATCCACGTGCTCTAAATGTGTTTACTTTAAAACAAAGGGTACTTCACATAAAGGTCACAGTACTCTTTCAAATATTTCTCAAAATTGACTCCAACGATTTGTCTTAAAGTTTCTGTACGTAAGGTACAGTTAGTATGGATTACATCCGCATTAATGGTATTTTGCTTGAAAGTTTGGAATAGGCGCAGTAAAATTATTTCTGTCTGCTACACTTACACATTAGTTTACAGTGTCAAGAAGCTAGAATAATATTCAGTTCTGTAAATGGACCAAATGGACTGTAGAGGACATTTTTTGTAAACTGAAATGAATGATAAATAATAATGAAATACATCGATGGACAGCAAACGCACTGCAGATACAAAAGTACATCATTGAAGGAATTGGTCTGATGTTGACAGATTGACGTTCATAAAAGATTTTGTCATTCTGTCATTATTTATTAATGCAAAAGGTCTTTTGATCGTAGGGCGGCAATCCTCAGTGCTACAATTATTTTTGCAAAATACTAATTACAAAATAAATATAAAATGAATCATTATAAAAATAATCAATTTCAATTTATATTTATTATGAAATTTATATTATATTATACGAGTATATTAATTCATAATCACGTCAGATAACTAACACATCTCTAATTGCTATAAAATTACGTAATTTAAATATCAATGCTGATAACTTTCAGACAAGGAACGAAAAAAAAATACAATGCACAAGAGAAAGGTAAAAAATTGAGACAATCAAATATGCATCATTTCAAAAAACAATTTATTTGATCGTTTTTACACTTTAGAAGCTCACGTGATAATGATTTTAATTTTATTGTACACAATTTAGATCTTTATCTACTCGACCGTAGTAGTGTTGTCCACACTTCGCACCCACGTGGAGACCTGGTTGGTCTAAGTACATGAACATTTGCCATTGGCACACAATGTCCAGTTATTATTATGTTAACAAATCTCGCTACCGTGACAATATGACAAGGCCCTGTGCCTCGACGCCGATTAAAGAAATTCACTCTAAAGTTTACATGAGAATGCTGAATCGCCAATGGGTGCCTCAAAAAGTCTGAACCAGCATGTAATGAACAACATGCATTAAATAGACTCAGCGATCCGTCCTGTGAATTGTCTGTAATAATATGAGGGAGTAAATTTTGGTAAGTATTCAGCTCTTTGTTCGATATCCGCTTGAAGAGGGTAAGGTATTTGTGCGCAACGAATTATGCACAACTGTCAACCGTCAGAGAGGTGAATCGAGTTCCCCAACGCAAGTCGATGTAAGACAGAGACAAACAGTTCGTTTTCCACTTCGGACAGCCGGTACATAAGATCGCTGGGTCTTCTGTTTCACACAAGGAAACTTTACACAGGAGCTGGCGCTCATTGAGAGGGGCAGACTTTAGTATGTGTACGAAAAGCGTCGCAGCTCACGAGAGGACATGAATTCTCAGCGCCATCACATGCTGTTTATTGTAACTACTTGTACATGTATGTGGAGTACTTATAATAACCAGTGCGTGACGGTGCTGATGATTCATCTCCCCTCGTGAGTTGACGACGCTTTTCGTACATAACCCCTCTCAATGAGTGCCAACTCCTGAGCATATTTCGTTACATAAATAAAGTATATGGCAGTGAAGCTATATGAAGCCAATATGGACATCTTTACGGATCGAAAATAAATTGTTGCCAACACAGCTTGTATTCTTCTTTGAAACCTACGTGAATCAGTATTTGCAGACTATTTTTTATAAAAAATATATATGCGTAATTTTCTGTTTGTCAATATAATGAGCATTTCTCGAAATAAGCAAAAAAATATCCATCGATATCAGCTCTATTTACTGAAAATCGAAAAATGCCTGCATATGTTTAAGGGAATAAACAAATTAAAAGTCTTCGTTAATGTCTTAATCATCCACAATTCGTTATTGGACGCGCACACATTGATGGTCTTCCACCCATCGAACGTGATTCTCCGGGGTTAGTAGAGAAGCGTGCTTTGGACGAAGTTGTCATACGCATGAATGATAACAAACTGGATGACGCCATATTTCAGCCAAGTGAACAGTGACATTGTATTCGCTTTGCTTTGCATTCTTTTTCATTGCGCATGCCGTTGCGTCTACGACACTGTCCTTCGCTAAAACATCGTCTTAACCGTCCTTCACTACTACGCACGTATCTCTCACAACCCTGACCGTCGGTGCACACGCGTCTACACCAAGCAAATCCTGTTCCTAATTTGCATGTATACTCCATCCCCTAGACGATACAAACCGTTTAAAGTGTGGATGTTTTTACAAGCATGTAACAGATGACGAGGCGCGTCAAGCATTAAAAATACAGAGTATATATGATCATCTACGACGTCCCGTTCAACGTGATGTCACACATGTAGGACATCACCTGGATGATCCTATTTTCAAATTGCTACCTACACGATTGGTTGCAACATTCATCCTCTTGTTGGTGATCCCAATGTGATAGAGACGATTCTTTTCCATCCCATCGCGTGACATTAGCACAATCAACAGTATTTGTAACCATTATTTGTAAGCAGTTATTGCATTTTCTATATGTAACCGGCATGCCATATGGATGTCGACAACTCATCTGCATCGTAATAAATCTGATATATGGCATTGACAATGAAATGAGGCATGGTCCGTATCGCGGTGTTCGTATGTGTACCAACCCGCATCATCGTACAGTACGTCATGGGCTTCTTGCCCAAGCGAAGAGCGACATCCAAGTCTTTCCCCATCACATGTTATGGGGACTCTAGATAACTATTTATTTTAAAACAAACAAACACATATAATGGAGTCTCTCCAGGTGAGTGCATCGAACACAGTGCTACGCGAGTGTCCTATCTGTCTCTCACGTATCTCTGTGAAAGCAATTTGGTTAGGAAAATTTGTAGCCACATCTTCTGCAAGACGTGTATTATTCGTTGCTTACAAACACAGCGTACATGCCCCGTGTTTCGCTGTTCCCTTCCCCACATCGCTTACTTAAACAGAGAACTACTCGATGATGATCCCGATTGGGAATTGCATCGCATACGTGCACTTCATAATTATCAACATCCTCGGTTTCTCAATACAAGACACCTTTCTCAATACAACCGCCTAATTCCTCAGTCCTTTATCTCTGACAATGTAATACGACTTATCGAGTTCATGTGTCAATTTATATGTGAAGGATACCACAATGCTCCTCCGTCACAGATGCCCTCTGTTGAACAAAGACGAGCAATTTTTACCGATCGTCTTCCCTATTATAGAGAACAAGTTGAACATTTATGCACAGTGGGTGATGATGAATTTATATAAACATACCTTTTGTCCTATCGCTTTTTGCATGAAAAAAGTGTTATTTGTTTAGTGTAGTATTTAGTATGTTACTGAATTTATAAATATATATTTTTTATGTTAATACGTTTTCTCTCCAATCTCTCTCCTTTACCTTCACTCACCACCTGAATAGGGTACTTCTACAGAAATATAATACAAAAACTTAATTTTTAAACAAAAATTTATTGATGCAGAGTATACATTACAATATAAACAAAAACAAGTTGATGATAAAAACTCTAATTATTTTTAGCAACATAATGTTCCTTGACATAACTTAGTGTAACCGCATCCTGTGGATGAACTGTATTTTCTAAATTGGTAAGATCGAAGTCGGATTATCCTCCTCCGCGCATACGTGCCAATCATATTTCTCTTATTTTGCGAACGATCAGGTTGCGAACAGCCTCTTCCACTTTTTTCCATTTTCTGTCTCACATAACTTGGTTGCCACATAGTTTTCATCTACGGGTAACTTGACTTGACGAATGAACTTGTTGTTCATCATCACATGTTCCTCTTGAAGTTTCACGTCGTGGAAGCGTGTTGTATTGCATATTTCATATAGTCTTTGTTCGCTGTATCAGAAGCGTTAAAGGGAACACCTACGTTTTCTACGAAACCGATTTGCATTAAAAGGTGACATGTCAACAGATTGTTGCAGATATAGTTTACTTGACACTTGTAGCTGCCCAAATTCTATTTGTTCGAGACTTTCTAATCGCGTTCCTACATTTATAATATCTTGATAGATGAGCTCTCGGACGATGGAAATATCTTCCTCCACATGTTGTTGCACACCCTTCACTCGCTCTTCAATATACTGTTTTACAGCATCCTGATTGCTTTTGAATCGATAATCTATAGCATCGATGAGAGTGTGATGCACGGTATCTTCATTGATTTTAATTTCGTTGCGAACAAAATGTTGACTCGTGAGATTTTCACACTCACGTTTCCACTCTGCCACTTGCTCCTCTACATCTTGTTGTTTGGCAAATTGTTGCGATACGTTATCGATAAAGTAGGTTTGCGTTAAATCTTCGATGTACTTCTTCACCGTCGATTGCACATTTTCGTTTATCGTCTTATACAAAATTGTTTGTCCACATTATCGAGTGTGTTTTGAATGATTGTGTTCACATAGATTTGTCCACAACATTGTCATGAGCTTCACACTCTACCCGTTCTTCCTCGAAGGCTTCAGATACATGTTGCTTGATTTTTGTCTCAATTTCTTCGATCAAACGATTGTGGAGATCTTCGACGTAGGTTTTGCTCGCAAAGAGATGTTGTTCTACGCGTCTTGCTTGCTCTTCATCGGAGAGCATTTGCTGTAGTTCACTCACTCGCGTGTTCACTCACATACGCTTTCACATCGCCTGCTAGCAAAGGACATGACCTGCCCTGTATTGACGTGGTGCCATCCTTGGTGCTACAACATCGTGATGCAATTAACTCATCTTCATCAATACATGTTCCCTGGTATTACGCAACTCTGGATCGACTCCCCCTCTCGGGGAAGAAAACAGCGCAGTACGTCTCTGAAGGTCATCGCAGATGGATCGTGATGGGGAATTGCACCATGAATTGCATCATGTGATGTAAGATTGCGCAATACTGGATCACATGTAATGCTATAACGGACCTGTGTAAGAACTCTCACCCCTTTTTTGCTTCAAACCGAGATATAAACTTATCGCACCCCACCACCTTTTGGCTTGAACTGTCACATGTGTTATTCGACATTGGCTGCAAACCTGCACATGGGAGCACGCGCAGTCCACTCCCCTTTTTGACTTCAAACTAGCACATGTATTATTTTATTGGGTTTAACTGGATTCATACCAGCACATGCGTGCATTACCTTGTAATCCCCACCCCCTTTTTCCATATCTTATCTCTTATCTGGCTTCAAACCGGCATAAGTTTCTTACTTCCATTGTTCCACCCGTTTTAGAGAGTTGATTTATTTATATCACATGTGAATGGTCTTATCTTAACTATTCAACAAAATGTGACGTGAAATTAATATTTTATTTTAATAAATAAATAAATTTATTGTTAAGAAATTTTTAATAAATGGTTAAATTTATTGTTTGGAACTCATCCCATAAAAATTGTGAAAACTGATCCACCAACGATTATTTATCGTGTCTTTGGAATCATTCGTGTTGAGAGCACTTTCACTTTTCTGTTTGATTTTTCTCTTCAAATTCTTATTGTGTGTTTATTATTTTTACGCAGGAAAATTCTTACAAGACGGAAAGTTTTCTGCTAGTCCAAGCATTTATTTCAAATAGTATTTTCAGACAGTGTGGTAACGAAGAATTGACTGGAGTAGTTTCTGTAAGTAAACATTCTCCTTAACATTTATGTATTTATGAACTTGTATGTTACATAATATGCACTTGCCACTATGCTGGTGACACACGAATGCATACGGCGTGATACCGCAGCGTGGTGTGAATAAGCTCTCAAATGCTGTCCTCTTTTTATCTTAAACACCTTGCGCTCGCTGTTCCTTCGGAATAGTGCGGAGGGGTTCTAAATGTAGGCTCCGTAGCACCCCGCACATAGTCATCGGGAGTGGGTCAAGAAACACGGAGGAGTATATAATGTTATAGAGTGAACTTACATGTAACATTGATATATTTTATGTAATTCCTCCCTTGTCCATCTCCTTATTTTCCCCTAATTTTCTTATCACGTTCTTTTTCTTTTCGTGGTGGTTACGTAACAAGATATCTATTAGATACGTGCACTGTCTATTCTGACCCCCGCTCCCGCGTCTGACAACCTTGCCTTCCATATGTCCCATATATTTCCAACTGTGTCAACTTACCTTCTTATCATTAACACTTCCAGACGTTCTATAGTCTTTCCGTTTCCCGTTATAAGTGCATACGTCGGTTTAGTTTATCCTATGTGAAATCTTTATCTTCTTCACCGCTTATTAATTCCTCATTTTTAACGATTCTTCCATCTGATTTACCTTCACCAAAATTTTATTGAGCTTCTCCCTTGATTCCTATCTTCTTGTCCAAATTTCCGACTACATTTCCACCTCATCAGAAACATCAATTCGTTTGCCCACCTTCATCCAAACTGTCTTATCATTATCGATTTATCTGTTTTCTATTCAATATTTGATATGCAAGTTTTATCAATAAATATCTTCTCCATGTGTTTATATATAATTACAATGTCATTATTGTCATTTTATAAGCTTTCTTAGTGTTATCACCAGAGATGAATTACATGAATCTACACTCATTAAACTGTAGTTAACAATGTCTAAATGCGCCGGCCCTAGTTTCAACACTTGTGTAAAAAGTAAATTCCGTTCATTGTATATATAATTATCTGCCTGGACTAATTGAGAATACTACTGTATGACTAGAATTTGAAAATTATTCATTTTGTATTATTGGATTTTTCACAGGAAATAAACGTAAGGAGTTTTCCTACTCCAGATCATTATGAGGATTCAATTTACCAGAATCTTTTTACCATGATAGGGTATATTATTATCATTTCCTTTCTACTCCCGTTTACATCAACTGTAAAACTTATCACCACAGAAAAGGAATACCAGTTGAAGGTACGTATTGTGTGTACAGATTACGTGTAAAGAAATGTGATGTGGGTGATATTTGAAAAGTTTTGCTTATAAGGAAAGGTTGTTGAATTAAATTTAGATATTACTCATAATAACACAGGCACACAAAAAACTGATAAATAGTCCCCTTCCGAAGAATTGACCAGAGCATCCTTGTGTATTTTGACGCCACGAAGTCCAAATCCGGGGTAATAATTGCTGCATTCCCCGGAAATAGTTTTAAAAACTTTGGGACGTTTGTGTATTATTGCATCTGATGATTTTTTCCACATAACTATTTCAGGCTATGCTCTGGATGTACGGCATATGGATCAAATCTAACACATTTTCAAAGTGTTTGGACGTGAAACGCAATATAGTCAGCCTAGATGGTTATTATTTTTCACTATTTGTTTTTACAGGCGAGATTTGAAATATCTTTAAACACCGTATATTGTTGCTATTTTAAAATAGTAATCAATTTCTGATTTTCTTAAGTACGCTTTTGGGTCCTATGACGAACGATAAGACAACAAGTTATCATTGTCACCCGCAGGTGACGATTGTTTAGGTTTCATTTGCGAACTAATAGTATAAAGATCATTTGTATTTGAATATTCCACGAAATGAATGAAATAAATATTAGTCCACGCATGCTGTTTATTTCCAGTGTTTAGGAGCCTATTACGCCAAATTTGCAACCATATCCTTGAAGGTACAGGCAAATGAGGGGATTCTCTTTAGATTTTCTCGCCCATTATTATTTATTTAGCGTACGGGTCTTGGGTGCAGATGTTTTGGCCCATTCATCGTTCGTGCCTCTATCGGTGAAACCCCGTTGCCAATTTAGAAGTTTCACTTTCTACTACCAGATACCAATAGCAACAAATTGTGTATTTCCATATTATGTCAAGGTAATCTGTACTACTGTAGCTGTGCAACTGCGACTTATTTGACCCTGAGGGCTTGAGGGGTGCGGTATTTCTCAATATCTTGGCTTTGACTCAAAATCAGTATTTCATTTTTTCCCGGGATACACCCGTTACATTAAACAGCAGGTTGATAAAACCTTAGAGAAAAGAGCCCTAAGGTTGAGACATAAGTAAAAATAAGTAATAATCAGCCTCTACATCACCACCTAGTCCTTCTCCCCTCCCAACAGTTGCACTCAGTTGTCCGCTGCATTCGTTAACATTCAGATTACTAAGAGGGGTCAGTTAGGATTTTTGAGTTCTTTGTTGGCCTCTCATATTAGTTGTTGTACTATTTTTGAATATTTTTCTATATAAAATTTTGTTGTAAATATTTTTACAAATACACTATGTTGAAAATTATTTGAATTACATATATTATTACATATTCCTTTCGTTGTTCTTTGTAGAGTAACTTTTCTTGGAGTCTAGGATGACTCTGCTTGGTAATTGGTGTTGGTCCCTTACTTTGGTAGTCTGAAGGTAAAAGGTCAAATAGCTAGACACCTCTGGTGTACACTAAATTCCAACATACGTAGTATTGCGCATGAAATTAAATAAATAAAAAAACCTACGACCTTTAACGGGCGAATACTGTAATTTTGTAAAATTGTTCACAACGTTTTGACTTAATGTTGAAGTCGTCGTCAGGTGGTATAAATTGTAACAAGAAACATAACAGAACCATTGAACATGATATTAAAGGTAAATATAAACAGAAAATATGTTTACAAAAAAACAAACTATATAAGGTAAGTTTGTTTTTATAAGTGTTGCCTTCAGTTTCCCATTTTTACATGAAACCTAATATATACCACTCACTGCTTCACGCTTTCAAGTAAGCTTCCGGAAATGCAAATCAGTTGTGCAAGCTAATAAACTTATACCGAAAACAGCAGAGGTCTTTTTGTTCCATCGTTTACGTCTACAAAATCTCGGATTATCTTATCGAAACCTAAGCGTCTCAATAGGACCCTCAAGTTTTTATGTTCAAAAGGGGTAAGACGATGGATAATGTCCATAAATATTTCATTAAAATTATATTCTTTCACTGAATAATTGATTCATCAATTAAGACTTTGCGATGTTTTATAAAGTTCAGCAACCTTCGTCTATATACGACTAATGAACCTAAACATTCACTGGCTTACCAAGTATATTTTATATTGAACGCGATAAATATATTGTGGTTCTATTTACGGAATTAATTACGTACTTCCATAATGTTAAATATATTTTTAATTTCAACAGTCATTATATTTCAGGAGTCTATGAAGATAATGGGATTGCCCAATGTTCTGCATTGGTCGGCATGGTTCATCAGAACGATGATTTTATTTTTCATTATCGTATTTTTCATGGTGATTTTGTATAAAATTAAAGTGGGCCAATCAGCAGTAATGGATAAATCAAATATATCGATTCTTCTATTATTCTTTTCCCTCTATGCAATGGCTTCAACATGTTTAAGCTTCCTGGTTTCAGTTATCTTCGACAAAGGTAAGATAATACTATGTGATATGTCCATACCATCAGCAATTAAAATTTCCAAAACTTATATTGTGTATTGTGAAAGGTGTTTCATGTGAACTAGCTAAACACACGGAAAATTTTACGAAATATAATACATCACTCAGAAAATGTGACTAATATTCTGTACGATAATATGAAAGTTTTATTTTATTTAGCAAAACTATTTTCTTCCCTGAATAATATGCTAGATACTATTTTCCTCCATCTGTTAGTTGTAGGCTATTTTCACTTGGTTTCATATTAAGCATTAACTACTTATATGTAAACAGGACATCAGAACAGTTATGAGGGAGCTATCTTCTACCCTCGCGTCTTCGAAAGATACAACCCTTGGTCCACATCAAATACACAACGCGATGCTAGAACATTATCCAGAGTTAGGCATGGAATTCCTTCTAAACTTATTTAACCATATTTGGAATGAGCATACCGTCTCTACTCAATGGCGTGAAGCCATAATTATTCCACTTCCGAAGAAAGGACAAGATCGACCTATGTCTCTGAGAAGCTGCGTTTGCAAATTGTTAGAAAGAATGATCAATTGTCGTCTTCTGAGGTCTCAACGCTGAATCACCTTGTTTCGTTGTCATCCTCCATCTCATCAGCGTTTGTATTGAGAAAACACCTGGCGGTCATCTTCCTCGACATGGGAAAGGCCCATGACACAACTTAGAGGTACGGAATCCTACGTACATTGCACTCGTGGGGATTCCGAGGTTGTCTTCCTACGTTCCTGGAAAGCTTCCTATTTCAACGGTTTTTCCGCTTTCGCCTTGGTACTTATCATCATCAGCCCTTGGAGAACGGTGTTCAACAGTGCTCAATCTTAAGCGTCACTCTCTTTGCCATAGCCATAAATAGTATTGCGTCAGTAGTTAGAGAACCGGTTCATGCGTCTCTCTTCGTTGACTACTTCACCATCTATTGTTCGTCCAGCTGCATCTCTATCATAGGGAGGCAACTGTAATTGGTTTGAAACCGTTTACACGAGTAGAGCACGTCAACCGACTTTAGTTCTTCTGTTTCCAAGTCGTGCTATATGCACTTCTGCTGGATCTACCATGCTCACAATGATCCAGATCTTTTTCTGGAAGGCCAACGTCTTCCTTTCGTTGACTCAACAAAGTTTCTGGGGTCTCACTTGCGACCACACTCACTTGTAGCAATCACATACGAAAACAATCCCGTTGAAACTCACCCCTGAACCTCTTTCATTGACTAAGTGCATCATCATGGGGTGCAGACCGCACTTGCCTTCTTCGCCTGTATAGAAGTCTTGTTCGATCAGCATTAGATTAAGGCAATATTGTATATACCTCCACTTCATCATTTACACTAAGGCCTCTTAACATGTGGTTTCCGCACCAGTCGAATAGATTGCTTACTGGTAGACTCTGGCGAATCATCCCTCAGCAGAAGACGCAATATTTTTCTTGGATCTTACGGAGTGAAACTGATGAGGGTTTCAAATCACCTCACTCGCCAATATGTCTATTCTCCCAAAGTTTGTTCATCGTACACTGTGAGACCTTTGTTACTCCGCCCAGCAGACTTGAAAAATTTGCTGGAGGAAAATGACATCATCCTACTTCCTCCAGTAAAATACCCACACTCTCTCGCACCACCTTGCAGCCAACCAGTGACTTTCGGTTGTCTAAACTTTCAAAGCAAGACACTCCTGCTGCTGTGTTACAACAGCACTTCGGAGAACTAAAAAACCTGTATTTGGATCACATGTTCATATACACTGATGGCTCAGAAATGAATAATTCCGTTGGTGCTGCTTTCCACTGCCATAGTGCCACCCGTTCTTCGCCTCCACTCCTTTTGCAGCGCGTACACTGCTGAAAAACTTTCGCCTCCACTCCTTTTGCAGCGCGTACACTGCTGAAAAACTTGCAATCCTTGAGGCGCTGAATTCATTCAGCTATCTTCAATACGGCGTGTGGTTCTATGCAGTGACTATATTAGTTCTCTGTGGGTAGTGTCTTCACTGTACACTTATGACATCCTGACGCTGACTATTCGAAATCTAATATACCATCTAGCAGTTCAGAATTTTGAAATAGTCCTTTGCTGGGTTCCTGGATATGTGGGTATTATTGGTAACGAAGAAGCTGATGAGGCAGCGAAGCGGGCAACGCAGAAAGCAGTTCTTGATATTTCAACCGTTCCCACGTCAGACACAAAGCTTACCATATGATCGTCTATTCTTAAGACATGGCAATCCGTATGGGAAAATGGCGGCTTCAAAGTGAGAAAGGTAAAAGACTCCGTTAAGACTTGGTCATCTTCATCCCGTGCGAACAGACGTGAAGAAGTTATCCTTGTACGTCTTCGTATTGGACACTTCTATCTTACCCATGGTCATCTCTTACGCGGTGAACCTCACCCATCTGTGGGACTTACAACACAACACATACCGTGAAGTACTTTCTTTTCGAATGTTTTAATTTACAGCACCAGCCGACGGAGACACGATCTTCCCAAGAGATTGGACGATATGTTTGGACAAAAAGAACAGACTCTGGTATACCTTTTCAGATTCCTTCAGGAATGTGGCCTTGGCACATTATCTAATCTTTGTTTATATGTCATAGCTTAAATCCAAAAGAGAATCGGGTCTCCTCCCACAATTTCTCGGGAGGGTTTGGATTTACATCCTCATTTCTTTTTCTTACTTATTTCTTAAAAGTTTCATCTTTCTTTCTTTTGTTTTGTTTTTATATATTTTAGGCAAATGTAGTCTGTCTGTTCCTATCCTCTTTGTGTTTGGATATAAGGTAATTCAGGAGTGTTTTTAGTCGGTATGGTTGAGTCATTCGGCGTGTCCCACACAAGCGGAGGTTCATGTTGCGTGTTCCTAGTGCGTAACAGTATTTTCCCTACCTATCCACAAATATGTTATGGCTCTAATGACCTCGATGTCAATCCAGATCTCGTTTAAAATGAGACTTTTACACTATTTGGAAGTTATTTAATTGCAATTCTCACCTTTTTTTCAAAATGTAATGCGTTCTTCGAACAGTGATATTAACACTTCCGTTCCAAGATAATTTCACAACACGTATATTGTAAAAAGATCACCGCGAGTACCTCGCGATTCGACCAGTTTACAACCGACAAGTTGATGATTCACTTCCCCAGAACCAGAAATACTCTTTATTTGAGCTACAAAAGTCAAGTGACATGTTAGATATCTAAAACGATACACACTTGATAAATGACAAACTGCTAATGTATACGAGATCTGTGAACGCACGTGCAATTTACAAGCGAGGAAGAATTGACAGATTTCTGTGCAAGTCAGCATATATCCGTCATCTCCCCTTTATATTTGATAATGCATAGAAAAGAAGCTAGATCTCCGTTAGAAGGTCCAGTTTTTTGTAAAGTTTTTAGAATAATGATAACATTCGGTAAAAGAATCTTACATCATTTGCATGCAACTCCCAGATTCCTTGAATCAAGAAAATATGGCAGTGTCGGAGAGCTACTCATCTTTATAATTGCTAGATTGATATTACTTAAATATGATAAGTATGTTCTGAAATATGTTCTGGAATGAATCCCCACAAAATATAAAAATCAAAGAAACAAAATATCTACTATGAGAAATTATAAGAACATAAATTCCATTAAAAGCACAGGTTATTTAATGTGTGCTGAGCTAAACGAGAAACGTATATAATTAAATACATGAGAAAGTACATAGTCGAAAGTCATTCGTTTTGCAGTAGAATTGATGATTGAATCAGTTCCTGATAATACAAAAGTTACTCACATGTATCAGAGTGGATTTACTCTTTCTTTAATTTCGTTTGTCATAATGAAATAAATCTCTCAAAATTTCGTAAACAAATTTCGTTATTTACGTAATTAATATCTTGAAATAAAATAAATTATAGTCATCATTTCCCATTTAGAGTATGACCATTTTATTTCTCATATTCTGAGATATAATCGTATCCCCTTTTCGAAGATTACTCAGATTGTATTCAAAAATTATTTATCCTTCGTAATACAAAAGTTCTAAAATTTACACATACAACTAGAAACATGAAATTCATCTTTCAAACAAAATACAGCAAAGAAAAGTTTAACAATAAATTCATCTACCAACACTGAATAGTCTCCAAATATTAAGTTCATTTTCTTTCATTAAAACAGAATTCCCTTTACGTACATTATAAATACCTCTTTTCGTTCTGTGGAATTTACGTAAGAGAGACCCACTTTAAACACCGGGCAGCCCGTGGCGCAGTGCCTGGCGTACTCGCCTTCTACCTCTGGTGACGCTGGTTCAAACTCTGTCTGATCCAAGTAGAATCCGTGGTGGAGGACGAAGCGGGTACGTGGCAGGTTTTCTCGGGGCACTTCCGTTTCCCCCGCCATGTATTCCACCACAACATTCACTTATCATCATTTCACCTCATTCGCATGTCACCGTTATTTAGGAGGCCGTCTGAAAACAGGCGGTGGTCGTGTGCAACGACCAGAGCACAAAGAAGCCTCAACGTGGATTCCCCGAATGCTGTTAAAAGTCCGCTACCCCAGAAGCAATACTGACACGATTACACACATACATACTTACTTTAAATACGTCAGATATCGCCTCAGAATTTGCTTCCTTTGCATAGTAATTTATTCCGGTTCTTTCCAACCACAGTCAGCAGTGTTAAAGGTTGACAGGCCTCTAAACCTCCACTCGCTGGACTCTTCGAAGAATCGCGTGTTTCGGACGGAACAAGCCAAAAACTGTTGATGGAGATCTTGAAATGTCCTCGAGATATTTCACGAACGTCGATCATACAACGTTCTTACTCTTGTGTACAAAACTTGTGCTATGTCGCTAATTACGTTACAACTGTCTCAGTTCTGCCCTCAACTTCATGTATAGTTCATCACTTCTTTCACGTGCTTATAACAGCTACGCGGTCCAAATACGTTAGGTTTCGTCTCCTTACTCGAACTGCCTGTCAGCTATGGAATGTGAATGAAATATTCTTCACTTACTTACGAGAATAAGTCACTCTCGCGACAAACTTTACGAAACAAAGTTATCTACCTCAAAATACAGATTCGGTCGTTTTCTAATCGTGATAGTTAGCCGCAGATCGAACGTCCAAATATCACGGAAACTCGCCATGGAAAGATAGCTAGATCTCCTCCTTTCTCCTCATGGGTCAACTCCCTCTAGACTCGCATCCCTTTATCCAATAAGGAAACAGTTTCACGCCGCCTTGAGCTTTTTCCGAATTACATTGCAATCCAATCATTTTGTGTCCTCATTTCCATCGCTCGATGACTGAATAACACATTAGATCTCAGAAGTGGAATATCTTCGTCAACCTCGTAAACCATGCTAAATATGCAAGTCATGCTGCCTTACTGCACCGGAATTTCCTTCCGCTTTCTCAGATATCCTTACCTTTCCCCGCGATACTAAGTGTTTGAATTTGGTCTCTTGTCTACCATGTCGTCGCATAATTTAATTCTTATGGAGGTAATATTCGTATTATCAGATTATGATAATTAGAAAGAGGAATCTTATGCAATTGCTTTTTTCTTTGCTTCGTTGGATACGAGCGTTAGTTGAATAATTATTTGAATTGACTTTAGTAAGTACCGTTGTTCGAATTTTATGCTAAATATTTTTGCATATTCATGGGATTATTGCATAATTTTGAATATTCGAAGTGTTCTTGCACATTCTTGCACAATCCCAAAAAATCTTGATTTCGCATCTTAGAATACCACGAACAAAAAATACCTCTATATTATACTACAGCACTCTTGATTCCCGCCATAACTCATTTTATGCTTTTGAAATTCTATATGAGGTGTTCAGTAACTTTGGATCTTGTGGAGAATGGTTCATATATCTCTCTACACCTTCCCCGTACGATGTGTGAGAAGAAGTTTTTGAAAGCTTCATGACGTGTTGCTATTTACAAAGAGGCATGGAGGATGAGTCTCACCTCCAGTTCTTATGAGGTGGGTCACACACATACGTGCTTGAGCTATTCTACGCCAATAGTGAGGTAAACACGTGAAAGCTGAACGACGGCTCAAGGAAGACCCTTCAAAGCGTAGGAAAAGTCGTGGTGGATTCAGCCTTACCTTTCATTAAAGAACATTTTCGTTTCTATCTAAGATCCTCTTGAAATTGGAGGAAGGAGAATAAGTGCCATGAGAGAGTTTGGATTTGATGACGGAATATTAAGCAAAAAATTTTCTAGCCTCTGGTTCCTATTGGTAACTATTACAAGAAAAACTGAATAGTCTTTTGAAAAAGGTTCCTGAAACATCGAGGAATGTGACCAGCGTCGGGTAGGTCGTAGTGGTATTAAAATCATTAATTCAGTAGGAATATTTGAACAATAAATTTGTAATAAAATTGCAATCCCTTTAATTTGTTTAATTTCCTCATATTGTGTTTTGTACTGTAGATGAGCTGACATTTCTTTTTTATTTCAGCACATTTGGCCGCGCTCGCAGCGGCGTTGATATGGCTGATTACATTTCTTCCTGCACAGATTCTTGTACCTAATTTTGACAATATTAGTTACGCACCTAAGATAATAGTATCTATATTTTCCAATTCGGCTGTTGTCATAGGTTTAATTGAGATACTGAACTGGGAAACAGAACGTAAGTTTTCTTTAGTGCTAAGTACAATTCAATTTTCACTTGTCTATTAAAGTATTTTTCCTTCCATTTGCATTAAAATATTTCCCTTTGGTTCCGATTTATATTTGAGGAGGACAACCAAAAGTTCTTTGAAATGAATTCAAATCCATGAACTTTAATGGATCTTCCTGACAGATTCGGATTAGAAGGGATTACAAGAATTGTAATGAAATGGTGCAGCCGCGTCATGTCTTCGAAACTTCGACCGGCGCGGTTCCCGCGAGATGTTGTGGTGCATATGTTACGCACAAAACCCGAATTCGGCCATTGGACGAAAAAAAAAACGATCAAAACTATATTTTGTACATGCCTTTTTTCAGAACTAATTTTGAGCGTTTTGAAGGTCGGAACTAGTTTTGAGCATTTTCACAATAGATAAGTTTCGTGTACTTCAAGCGGATATAATTTCTAGAGTATTTTCTGTTGTTAATATGTTATGTCCATGCATGAGACATTTATATAAGTGTCCCATTTCTAATACTGATTGATGGAATATTTACATTTCTATGATACATGTGCACGATTTTATAACATTTCTCATGCGGCTTAAATCTACGACCACCCCTATGAACGAATGTACACCCTTATTCTGGGACGTGAAAGGGAGAAAATATAAAAGTAATCGGAAATGACCGCTGTTATTGTTGGTACCATAGTTATCGGGGCCTCTAAAACTTATACACTCAAGTCCACGATCAACCCTTATCCCTACGGAAGGGGGTGTTATACAACAATTATAAGTGTAGAAAATGATGTAGAAGGGATTATCCTTATTCATCTCTACGGTACCGAAAACTAGTTCCCGATCAAATATTTTTTTCATTTTTACATGCCATTCCTTTCTCACCCCGTCCCTGGAAGTGACAGGGTTGTCTTACCCCCACGGTGCTTGTTGTCAGATAGTCAGTCATCAGTGTACCAAGTTCGGTTCCAATTGCTCCAAGCATTTTGGAGTTAAGGATGCCAACATACATATCCCCATTTAAACCCGCTTATGGATAGATTTTCGTAAAATCGTACTATAATCATCTATTGTCATGCAAACTACACATATCTGTAAAATTACAGCTCGATTGGAAACTTGGACGTGGCCGAAAAATAAAATTACGAATTTGGAAACGGAAGGACAACACAAATACATATCCCCATTTCTTAGGGCAGATTTTCCTAAAATGGTACCATAATCTATTGTCATGCAAACTACACAAACACATACACATAAAAACAAACATCGAACGGAGCAAGTTAAATAATAGCTTGTAATATACTCGAGATGAATACTTCTATACTAATCCAAACATAAAAACACTGAAAAGCGCATAATTACTATATACCCTTATGCCTCTTATATGAAAAAAACATTTGATTGGTACTAAATACTAAAAAGATGGCATCGATTATAATAAGTTTCAGTATTGTTGATAGGAAAAAAATCCTTTTGGACGATTCTCTTTTGCCAGAACTAGTACTGAGCTCTTTGAAAACGCTCAAAACTAGTTCTTGCAAAACGAGAACGTTCAAAACTACAATTTTTTATTATAGACCCCTGCTGTGGAGAGTATAACAAAAATCGCATAAAAATACAATTACCACCATTGGATTTGTAATTTTGATTTCCATATACACAAGTGAAAAATTTGGTTTTACAAATGAATATTAATTTTTTAAAGCCAGAAATGTTTCAAAAAGCGTGATATTTTGGCGGTTTTTGCCGATACGCCTACATTTATTTTTTATAAAATAAACTAAGGATGACAAAAATAATTCTTATTCAGAGAATGATCACTGCTGTGTTTGTGACAACTATTAATTTCAAGCTTATACATGCAAAATATAATGAGTTATTGTTTTCGAAAACACTGCTAAAAACGACCAGACACGTTTTTAAGGAATAAAATTTATTCTGTCGCACTCAGAAGAATACCATGATCACATTACAATTAAATGCACGTTTAAAACTAATTATGAAACCTTCATCAAGTGATAAATAAAACCATGTTTTCAATTAGTGATCAGCGATGGATTTTAGTCACGCGCTTTGTTGCCGCGCGTATCACTCCACTGACTGGTATAGTTTTGTCAGCTGCGAGTCCAGCCTGTTGACTGAATACGGCACTGGCAACAAGGCGCATGACGAAAAATGCACTGCTGGCCGTTTATTCAAAACATGGTTTTATTAACACTTAATGGAGGCTAAGTAAATAGTAAAAACGTTTTAATTCAATTGTAATGTTGTAAAATACTCATTATATTTTGCAAGTAGAAGATTGAAATTAGTAAATGTCACAAACACGACTCTGATCATTCGCTGAATAAGAATTATTTTTGTCATCCTTAGTCTATTTTATAAAAAATAATGAAGTCGGAAATCGGCAAAAGCCGCCAGAATATCATGTTATTTGAAACATTTCTGGCTTTAAAAAATTAATATTCATTCGTAAAACCAAATTTTTCTCTTGTGTATATGCAAAACAAAATTACAAATACAATGGTGGTAATTGTATTTTCCTGCGATTTTTGTTGTACTCTCCGCAGCTATTCGAATTGAGGGGCCTATAATAAAAATTCCGATAGTAGTATTGAGCGTTTTAAAAACGCTCAAAACTAGTTGCGGCAAAAACGCATCTGCCAAAACTAGTTTTGGTCTTTTTTTTCGTCCAATAGAGGAATTCGGGTTTTATGCGTAACATATACAGTCAACTTTTGTATTAACTGTGTATTATTATGAATTTGAAAAATTAGGATGCTTTACATATGTTTTTAAAAACCAGTAAGTAAAAGTATTTTGATTTTACAATATAGATATATTTTATTTTTCGTGAGTAAAGGATGATTAGTATAAGACAAATCCGGAGCGACGCCGGATAATCAGCTAGTTATGAATAATTTTATTATATTAATCATGAAGATAACGCACCTCTCTCATACATCAGAGTAGCTCAGTGAAAATGTGGAATTAATTACTCTCAATTACTGAAGGTTGGAAGCGTGCTGGGCCCGTAATCCAGAGGTTCGAGGATCGAAACCACACTCCACCAAAAATATTTTCGCCTCGGTGTAAACAACTTGCTCTTGCAACTAATTGCAGGTTAGAATGATTTGTTCAAACTAATCGCTTCATAGACGTATCCAATTTGCCATTAAACGTGCTCTTCATTTTGGACGTAATGATGTTGGAAAGGGGAGATGATGAGCTTCCGAGGTAAATGATGTTTTCTTTTTGTTCTGATTCGCATTCTGAGATAGTAGATAACTTATTGGACTCAAACATACATTTTGTTGTTCAGAAGTTGTATCGTGAGAAAAGGTAATATTCACAAAGGAAATACTGTATGTTATAAAACTACTATTCAATTTTAGTCAACATTATTAAGTGCAAAGCTTATTATCACTCAAAAAATTGTTTACTCTGAACTTTGAAAAGGACAGCCAACACTTAGAATTTCACTCTTCTAGAGGTAAATAATTTGTATAGTATGGTGTAATTACGCATGTATATTAAGACAATTAAGGCAGTTCAATAACCCAGCCCCACATGGATGACTATGGGATTAAGGTTATTCTGCCGTGTAAATATTTAATTTGTACCTACATGAAGGAATAATCAGTGCTCAATACGCACTTTCGCCTGCTAACGATACCGTTCTATCACTGTAGTAAATGGTTGCTACGTATGAATAACTCTGTCAGTGAAAACCATAAATATTTACTTTGAATCAATCCCCATCATTGTCGTAGGTGATAGGGAGTTACAAAAAATAAAAGAAACGGAGTAAATTTTCGTCCCACACAGGCTTCTTAGTTTTCAAAAGCTTTATAAAAAATGTTTGTACACGAAAAATTAAGTTTACTAAAATTTCACTTCATTAGGACACCACAAATTTAGAAGTATTATACACATTTAAAAACTTCTGAAATCTACTGGATATTGGAGAATATATAAGTGTATGTCTTCGAGAGAATTTCTCTTCAAGTGCAAAAATCCAGTAACTTATAATTATTATCATTATTTCGAATATTGATGCTAGTCTGTTTTGTTCGATGTCGGAACGGAATTAACGAAAGTATTCTTGAAGTAGCAGTAATTTTTTCTTCTGTTTCTTGCTGTAATTAAATTAAAATTGTAGTTCTCAAGTAATAACAAGAGTGATTTTGCAGTCGTCGTTCATTTTTATAAAACTATCTTTTCAGAGACTGGATTGCAATGGAGCAACATCTGTATGCCAATTTCCGAGAACGATAAGCTCACCATGGGTCATATTTGTCTCATGCTTCTTTTTGATAGCGTTCTATACCTACTGATAGCACTTTACATTGAATCTGTATTTCCGGGCTCTTTCGGAGTTCCTAAAAAGTGGTATTTTATTTTCCAGGTAAAATTATTTTTTATAAATAAATTTTACTATCAAAAATTAGTTGCAAACTGTGTATGACCACGTGGGGGGGGGGCAATAAACTAAATTACTCTCCGAAAACAAGCAAGGGATCATCCCATCAATTCCGATCAAGGGCCCAAAGGCAGTAGTTTTAACATTTCTAAATGATATTATTTAACAAATACATGTTATCCATTAAGTATTTCTGAAATAAATAGTAGCTATTAAATACAGTAGAAATTTGACATAAATAATGAAAAGGTATGATAACGTTCCCGCTTCTGTATAAATCAACATTTACCTGAAGAAAAACCCTGACCAGGGTGACGCTACAGCCATAATGTACACAAGCGTGCCAAGGTAGTGTGCAGAAAAAATTATATTATGTATAATGTAGAACAAAAACCGCATGGATGAAAAAAGTATTATTTTAATCAGTATGAAGAGTACTACATCAATGGCGTGAATAAATATAAGATTATTACCATATTGTAACCGATTTTTAAAACGTGAAATTATTGCATTAAATCACACGTCCGCAAGTGTTCAATGTTCTCTACGATAGCTTGTGACGCTTCCTTGTGGGATCTAAGTGTCCCAGAAGTGTCTTAATGTCAGGTCCCTTAGGTTGGAATACAAAAATAGAATATAATATTAGTGGTTATACTAATATTTAAAGCTATTTTATTACTATTTTCTTGCCGCAAAAATAAGATTATTGCTATGTATATTGTTTCAAAAAACACAGTATTATAGCTTTAGACTATAGCTAGAATACATCTCGAATTGTAAAAGAATCCAACGTTAAAATTTATACTAATATTTAAAGCTATTTTCTTGCCGCGAAATAAAATTTATTACTATGTTTATTTTTCAAAAAATGCAGAATGCCAGTTTCAGACTAAAGGTAGAAAACATGTCATTTTACTCGAATAGAAAAAGCGTTATGTAAAATCGTGACGTTGGAAACGCCTATATCAAACAAAGAGATATCCGTAGAATTAGTATGTTTCTGTAGTTTTGAGTGACTCAGTACTATGAATAGTATTTTATTTTCAGTTACCTACTAATACTGTCATATTTTATGATTGCAGTTGAGATTCGTTTAATTGTCTTGTTTTTTATTTAATTGAATAACCAAATAACTCACGTGTATTATTATTCGTCTACATTATTTATAGTTAAATATACTTATCAAGGCCAGCGTTAGCTTGTCGACGACATATAGTTGTTATGGTTTTCAACAATTAAGATATATTGATTTTACATCGCTAAAATATAGAACAATTTTCTTCTACCTGGGTTGTGGGAACCCTTTAATACCGAAGTCAGACTTGCGTTTTTTATGTCTACGGGTCTCAAATTCAGAAAGTATGCTGATAGTCGGTCTTTTGTAAATTTTGTAACATACCACATATAGAAATAATTTCAGATGATTTAGAATAAAAATGTGATTACAATTTATGTTGATTATAACGCATTGAGATTATTTTTAGTGGAGGCATTTTTAAAAATTCCAATGCTAAAATCCTTAATTCCGTTTTGGCATGTAAGCAAAAGTGCATGAAGTGGCTACGTCCTCTACATAAAAATTTTGTTTCATCTCTCTCTATGTACTTTTAAATCAAATTTCTGGAAATGTTTGGAGACATGTATTATTGAATGGGTTGATTAACAAACTTTTCATAGTTCAGTTTCACTTGTAACAAATAATTCTATTGAAAACAAACCATTTATGAACAAGTTATTATGAATTACTATTTTATAAACAACAATGACTTCATTCTTATGTGGATTGGAATTTTTGAATTGTATTTAATGTAGTGATTTTTATTATATAAATAATAAAATAATTAATTTGATTATTATCTCAATACATGTTTCGTAATCATGATCTATGTTTGATATTCGACATTGAAGGCTGTGCAAATTAAACAACGTACACCGAAATTTAAACATGCCATCGAAACTGGGAAATAAGTAGAATTATTTGGAAATTATTTATTCATTAAAAAGGTCCTGAGTCTCAAAGAAGATTAAGCGCTGGATCCATAGGTCACTTTACTGACACTTCAAAGAGGAATTCTACATGGTACGAGCACGATGATCTGTTGGATCAGTCTTACTTGAGATAAAAGGCAGTATTAGGGTAGTTTCAGTGATATTGTTATATATTTAAATATATTTTTCTACTATTACAATAATGTCGTTGTACTGAATAAAACATAATTGTCAAAATCAATTGATTAACCTAATTTATTCAAAATATGTTTGCATTAATCATTGAACAAGAAAATGACTTCTATAATTTTCACACGGTTGCAGTTTATATGTCAATAAAGTAAGGACCCACACATTGTGATATATATAAAAGAGTGCTTTAATTTAGAGCTAATTAAAGAAAAGAAATTCATTCATATTCCTTGAAATGCAACTTTATTAAATTTCTGCGCCGATATTTAAAAAAATTCGAGTTTAAAAATATTATATTATATGTGAAACATGAATTTTTAGTTTATTGACACAATACTTAAGAAACATATATTTTGAAAGCTATTCACCTAGAAAAGTATTAACTGGAGTTTTTACCTCCGATAAAAGGTATTAACACGATTATAAATGTAAGCATGAAGAGTTGGGTCTATTATCCAAAACGCCCGATAACCTGCTACCGTTAAAATCGCATGCTCTCTAAATGAACCGTATTGGCATCATCATTTAAAAAAACGTTTTAATTAACACTATCTCAGAAGTAATGGTGGTACAAATTTTACATTATATTTTCCATCAATCAAATTCCAGAATTTAAGTGTCTAAGCTTATAATAGTGAAGTATCGATATTCTGGTTTATTTTACAATTTAAGCACTTTCTTCCTTAATTTGATAAGAAATGTTAATTTTGCAAAATTCTAATTATATTACGTTTGAGTAGTTATTGTACACAACAGAGAACAAAAAAGGGCCCATTTATTTTTCTAAGTCCCATGCTCTGAGCAGTTTTGGATTTGTTAAGTTTGCAACACCTCTCTCCTCCTCCAACCCCCTCGACAGGGGAACTTTCGTTCGACCAATCGTAGGTCTATTTGAAACGGCTCCCATATTTGGCAGACTAATAGAAGATATCATACCCCTGGTAAATCGTAACGAGAGAAAATGTTTCATTACACCGCTATTAAAGAAATATTTTGTATTTTTTTATTATACACATTTTGGACTTCTATAACAAAAATATTCTGTATATTCTTGACTTCAATAAACTTTACCATTCTCTATATTTAAACGACATCTCGAGATTCGTTGTCTCGAGAGGTCTTCATAGGCAATGTAAAAGGTATTAGACTTTCTGTAAAAAACGTTTGCATAATACTGTGATAAAATATAGTTTTTAACAGAATTTGAATATAATTGCAAGATATCGTATGGAATTGGTATAATTCGAATCACAAATTACTTATAAATATTCCTATAATTTCTTATATTTATACAGTGAAGTAAAGAAATCAAATCTCATTGCCTACAAATGATGTGTCGTCGAAAGTACTTTCACATAATTTGCGATTCTCTTAAGTTTTTCATAATGTGAAAAGGAATTAAATAAATATAGAAAACGATTGTCTCAAATATGAACTAATAACACAAAAGTTTAATTCTCGAGTTATAAATAATATAAAACTACTTAAGGAACAAATAAATTACATCTTCTAGTGACATATTTATCCACAATATAACAATTTGGCAGTAATCGTGTAACCTAAAAAGTAAACAGAGATCAATAATATGAAAACCTCGTTTCAGATATGAATAAATAAAAAAGACAAATCCCTTTTATTTATTCCAATGAAATTGAAATGTATTAACTCACATTAATACCATAGATTCTTTTCTTTATCTTTGTTCCTAATTCTTTCTTTCTTTCTCTTTCTTTCTTTCTCTTTCTTTCATTCTCTTTCTTTCTTCCTCATTCTTTATTTCTCTTTCTATCTCTTCCTTTTTCGTTCTTTTTCTTTTTTCCTTCCTTCCTTTCATTCTCTTTCTTTATTTCCTTCTTTTCCTTTCATTCTCTGTCTTTCTTTCATTCATTTCTTCTTTTGATATTTCTTTCCGCGTTTTACCTTTCTTTCTTTCTCCCTTTCCTACTCTCTTTCTTTCTCTCCTTCTTTCTCTGTCTTTCTTTTACTCTTCTTTCGTTCTTTAATTCTTTTTTAATTCTTTTCTTTCTTTATCCCTCCATTCCTTTCTTTCTTTTTTCTTTCTTTCTTTTTTCCCTTGTTTCTTTCCGCGTTGTGTCTTTCTTTCCTCTTTTCTTTCTTTTACTCTTTCCTTCTCTCACTTTTCTCTATCGGTTTTTTACTTTTTCACAATATCTTTCTTTCTTTCTTTCCCTCTCTTTTCACGTGTATTGTCTAACGTAATTTCACATCATTTGTGATTCTTTTATTTTTTCATTTATGTCAAAAGAAATTAAATAAATATAGAAAACTTTTGTATAAAATATGAATTAATAACACAAAATTTTATTTCTCGTGTTATAAATCACATTAAACCACTCAAGGAACTAATAAATTACATGTTCTAATAATACAATTATCTACAATACAACACTGGTTGTAATCGTGCAGCATATAAAATCGTGATCCAAGATTAATATTAGAAAAAAAGTGTTTTAGATTACAACAAATATAACTAAAACTGAAATCTCTTTCATTAATTTATTCAAATGAAATTGTGAAATACAACTACAGATTTTTGTTTTCTTTCTGTGTTCCTACTTCTCTCTTTCTCCCTCTTACTCTTTCTCTTCCTTTAAATTTCATAGTTATATTAAAGAACGTGAATTGCATCTATTAATGATTTTGTTTAAATATGTGATACTCTTTTAAAGATAATACTTCAATATCCTTGCGTCTGAGTGTCTTGAATTTTTTCATGCTATTTCGTTACTCTACTTATCTTTCTTGGCAAAGAATTCTGAAAGTGTAAAATGTAATATTAACAATACTATTTCTACATTCCCAACTGATATAGCACTGAACTCAAAACAATAGTTAAAAATAAACAAAATGGTATCACTCATTACCATCAAAATAATGGAAAAATAAAAAAACGGAGCTAAATTAATGTCTTCAATGGTATAAAATAATATAATATGACATCCTAACGCGTGAAATATATACACGAACGTTAAATGTGAGAAACAGCTAGCAAAATGTAACAAGAAAGTTCAGCGAATGAAGTAGTGCACACCTAAAAACGCCGCGAAATGATACACCGTCATTGGATGTGAATTCGTGACTAAGGACGTTCGTGTGGGTGGAAGATTCCAAATACAATGAGAAACATGAGATGCACACTATCTTCTATTCTCCTTTAAAAATAACATTAAAATGACATATCTACAAACACACTCTTTGGATTCTCACCATTGGTAAACGAAAAAGTATGCGATGTGCGTGGAAATTATTTCACTGCATCTATACCAAACTTTACCGATAATGCGGATTAAACATATACTAATTACACTATGAATACAGTATATTTAAGAAAAATAAAATAGTTGGAACAGTTTTTGAATATTTTTCAAAAGTATACTTTAACCTTCAAATGAAGTAGCCTTTGCGTTCAAGTAAAGCGAAAGTTTAAATCACCTGCGCAAATTCTCTCTCTTTCTAGGTATTCCTGGTTGAAATTATTTCTTTCATCTACGACTATAAGAAGAAAGGTTTGAAATACCTTATCTGATCAGACGGCCTCGTGTTACTCTGTAGAGGGGGAATATGAGGTTATGGAGCTTAGTAAAATTGGACGATGCGATTGCTATTTTATTGCTACGAAAACTGTTAGTTTAAATTAATAGAGCATATACCTTTTTCTTTAGTAAACATTGTTCTCCAAATGTATAATGTTGTAAATCTAGATGCTATATGAATCAATATTTATTGAAAATATGGTTTGGATATATATTAAACCCGTTTTCTACTCAATATTTTTATTAAAATAAAGTTTTAATACGTGGGGTATAATTACGAACTCGTGAATTTCTTATAGTATCATTATTTTCTTTAAATATAAATTATTTGCTTTTAAATTCAATATAAAATTTTTTTGCACATGTTTATTGAAATTTTGAAGATCTTTTCTAAATTCCTCGTAAAATATATCATTGAACACTTTCATTTACACATGAAGAAACTAAAATAATGAAACTTAAAGAGAACATGAATAGAAATTATTTTATAGAAACTTTGTCGTTTCGTCGGCAGATGAACTTTGTCGTAAAGTGCCCTGCCACGTTGCCAGGTGTGTCGTAATGCTACGTTGCCGAATTGACTATTTTACAGTGTTTGTTTGCGATTTTCCCAAGCAACGTGAGTGCACGAATTAAGGTTTCGTTCATTACAGCTCCCAATCTGGTATTTCGAGCTTAATTGTGGTATAAACCATTTTCAAAAATCAGTTCACACGTGTCTCCGGGATTCGAACCCAGTTTGTGGTGACAGAAAAATCATAGCATTACTTTACTGATCTCAGCCAATTATACTTTTGCTGGAGGAGGTAAAATGTCTGTTGTAAAATTCGACATCCATACCCGATCACATAAATAGCCACTCAAGTCTGCGTGTTTTTAAACCGTTGGTTTTAGTCGGTTTGACAATGAATGACATTCTTTATTTCTTGATTGCCTTGATTTTTGCCTTGAAATTTTTTCTTCAAAAGAAATTGTAATCACATTTTTTTTCTAAATCATCTGAAATTATTTCTATATGTGGTATGTTACAAAATTTACAAAAGACCGACTATCAGCATACTTTCTGAATTTGAGACCCGTAGACAAAAAAACGCAAGTCTGACTTTGATATTAAAGGGTTCCCACAACCCAGGTAGAAGAAAATTCTTCTATATTTTAGAGATGTAAAATCAATATATCTTAATTGTTGAAAAACATTACAACTTTATGTCGTCGGCGAGCTAACGCTGTCCTTGATAAGTATATTTAACTATAAATAATGTAGGCGAATAATAATACACGTGAGTTATTTGGTTATTCAATTAAATAAAAACAAGACTTAATTAAATGAATCTCAACTGCAATCAAAAACTAACATGATGACTAACAAAAATAACAAAAACTAAAACAACAAAAACTTACAAAAAAGACAGTATGAAAAGGTAACTAAAAATAAAACACTATTCGTTATTCTGAATCTCTCAAAACTACAGAAACATACTAAATCTACGGATCTCATTGTTTGATATAGGCGTTTCCAACGTCACTATTTTAGATAACGTTTTTACTATACGAGTAATATGACGTATATTCTAACTTTATTCTCAAACTGGGATTCTGCATTTTTTGAAAGAAAGAAACATAGCAATATATTTTATTTTGCTGCAAGAAAATGGCAGTAAAACCGCTTTAAATATTAGTATAAACTCTAATGTTGTATTCTCTTTTTGTAGTCCAGCTTAAGCGACCTCTTAATGTCAGCATACAAGTGGAATATGATTGCGATAGTGAAGTGACAATGTTGTCATTTCTAGCGTTGTATACTTCAACCAGTGCTCTCTCGCACTCTCTCTAGCTACGTAGAGCGATTACAATGATGAGGACTCCCCATAGGTCGCCTCATAGATTGCCATTTATCCAGACAGTGACAAACACCTCTGGACCCTCACCCTACTACTCAGAATCCTATTCCAGTTGTATCAGACTATAGCTATCAGACGTGTTAATACGATCGATAGAAGATTTGGTAGGAAAATTTATGAAAAAGAAAAACGCTGCAATTGAAACTACTATCACGCACCTTGGTATTCTTGAGCAAATAGGCCAATCATGTATATATCTCAGTCCGTAGATGTCGCTACATCGTTCGATAGGAATATTTTGTGAGGCTATACCACATTTAGTTCCGTGCATTATTATAAGAAACTAGGTGAGTGCCCGCTAAGTGTTGATTCGGGTGGACCAGGCAAGCATTCGACCGCTGAGGCACCCGGCGTGAAGCAAACATTTTATTTTCAAAAATAAACACCTCATTATTGAATGGCTCGTTAACAGTACTCCAACATAAAAAGTAAATTCACCTCTAAACGATAATATGAGTAATTTTGGTACATACATTTTCACGTTCATAGTGCTTTTCAAGAGATTCTTGCAGAAGGTTCTCCGGGCAACTGTTTTTCGCACTTTTTTGAATCATTATGTAATTTTTAGCCATTATAATAAACTAGCTGAGTGCCCGCTGCTTAGCTAGCGAAAATATTGATTTGTACATCTATTTTGTCTAAAACGCCTTTGATGTATGTAACAAAACACCTAAAACGAATTTCAAAATAATATGTGGATGATGCTCTTGGACCCACTGTAAAGTATGTGTGTGTCACATTTCTTAGCCTTTCGGACACATCACCGCGCGACTGACACAAAGAAACGCTTAAATGAATAAAGAAAACTTGTCGAATTACAGAAACAACGTTTTCGGAGATGAATACGGATCAACTTTTGTTCACAAAACAACGGTCTTGCTCTTTGATTCTGGAGAGCGTCTGGGAAAGTTTGCATGTATTGCTTTTGAGCTGTTATTCGACTGTTACTATTATCGGATTTTTTATTATAGACCACTCACTTTGAACTGCTATAGATGCCACAAAAATCATAGAAAAAACAAGTCATGCTCATACTCAAGTTAGAAAAATTGTTCTAAGAAAGAATAATACTGTTATAAAAACAAATGTTTCAAAAAAGCGAAATTTTTACCGTTTTTCCAGACTCGTCGATTTTACTATTTGTTGTAAAATAAACTAAAACTGTCAAAAATAATTCTTATTCAGCAGATGTTAACTATTGTATTTGTGACAACTATTCAAAATTCCGTCCTTCTACATGCAAAATATAATGAGTTATTAACCTTTCCCAAAAACATTGCTAAAAACGACCAGGCCCATTTTTAAGGAATGAAATGTATACTGTCGCACTCAGAAGAATGTCATAATCACGTTACAATTAAATGTAAAAGTTTAAAACTACTTGTGTAACCTCCAGCAAGTTATAAATAAAAACTTGGATAATCAACCAGCAGTGCATTTTTCGTCATGCGCCTTGTTGCCAGTGCCGTATTCAGTCAACAGGCTGGACTCGCAGCTGACAAAACTATACCAGTCAGTGGAGTGATACGCGCGGCAACAAAGCGCGTGACTAAAATCCATCGCTGATCACTAATTGAAAACATGGTTTTATTTATCACTTGATGAAGGTTTCATAATTAGTTTTAAACGTGCATTTAATTGTAATGTGATCATGGTATTCTTCTGAGTGCGACAGAATAAATTTTATTCCTTAAAAATGTGTCTGGTCGTTTTTAGCAGTGTTTTCGAAAACAATAACTCATTATATTTTGCATGTATAAGCTTGAAATTAATTAGTTGTCACAAACACAGCATTTTTTTTCATTTAATTTACAAACTAAGAGGTCCCAATCATACATTATATACAATTTCATTGGGACTCCCCGCACCCATGTGAAACACATATTGCTGGGAGTCCCTTTAAAAACATTCGTACACTTACAAACATACTTCTTTACTTACTTAATATCATTCATACACCTCATAACAAAATATCAAATATATACAAAAAGAAAACAAATATCTAACTACAATTTATACCTTCACCATT
>NNCF01130106.1:120924-133269 GCA_002313205.1 Laupala kohalensis | reverse complement strand
TATATATGTATATATATATATATATATATATATATATATATATATATATATATATACTATTTACAATTTCTATATACAATACAGTTTTCCATTAATCATATCCGGTTTCAAGCCGTCATACTCCTCTGAAATGAGAACCTGAGGTATACTGGCCGTCCGTTATTGGCGTTGAAGTAGGCAAGCCTACCCCCGGACGACCACCATTCCTAAAAGGTTCCCAGGCACGCTACGCACAACTCCCAATACTCTCTTGTAGTGTGCGGCTAAGCTTGGAAGGTGGTATTCCACGCCCTCCTCCGGAAGGTCTCCTTTACGTGGCGATGCAGCTCGGCTGGATCTGATGGTACGCCAGCCGCCATCAGCTACATCGCCAAGATCTTCTTCGGATATCGGAACATTAGCCTGTCACCTCCGGGCGCCAGAACCTAAACAAGGTATTGGAGTGCAGCTTCCAGCATGGGTGTTTCTTCTAGCCTCACAAGAATGTGACTGATGCGAAGGCCAGAGTACACCCCCTCCGGAGATGCATCCATTGGTGTTGTTTCGGATGAACAGGCCTCTTCTGTCCAGTCTCCGATATCCTCTTCGATAACTCCCGAAGGTGGCTAGAAACACAGCCCGCAACACCAGCAGAGGCAGGATGTAAATCCTCCGCATATGGCTTGGAGGCGAGATGATATACCTCCAAAAAGAGCATTGGTCGTTCTGCGCATAAGCGAAGAACGGTGTTGTCCCTGGTCACCCACACTCTCATGTAGGTTTTCGGCCACGTACCCTGTGTCCAAATCTAGGACCCAGGCGTTGGCCGTCGACTTCCCTTCAACGAACATGAGTGTGGAGTCGTCATCGAACTCCGAGTTAGACTCGAAGAACTCTTCCTTCCCAGAAGAAACTCCACCCTGGTTGTACTCAGATGTGCAAGTACAAGGAAGGATCACCGTGACCTCCTGGGAGAAGCGCACACGACGACCTTGGATTCGGAGTCTGTCTGAGGTCCCCCAGAACTAGACTCTTCCTCCTCGGAACGAACAGCGCCACTAACCAGTTCAAGCACAAGTGCTCTCCCTGACTCGTAGTCGCTGCTCTTGGAGCAAAACTCTCCACCGCGGAGCAGGGTACCAACCTACTACCGGTTGTCACCAACGAGACATCGCGACCGTGGAAGGTGAGGATATAATCCTCACCCACCGCGACCAATCTCCATCCTGAACTTTCGGGGGTATCACAATCCATTTCAGCACTTCCCGATCTCTGGAACCTGACGGAAGGCTTACTAATAATATCGCAAAGACACAGTACACATGGAACTTCGGTCGCCCGGAAAAAAACCCCTACGGCTCAATACTTAGATCAGTCTACGATCCCGAATGACTCTGTCGGCAAAGACTTCCAACAGTCTCAGGGCATCTTCATTTCCTACAGCCGCGGATATTATTCTTGGCTCTAAGACAACTCCGTAACTTTCCTCTAGCTCTTCTCTAGCCCACGAATGCCTCTCGCAGGCGTAGAGTGCGTGTTCCGCTGTATCCGGTTCGCCACACTCACAGAACGGAGAGACGACTAGACCCAGATCATATAATTTGCCCCGGAACGGTCCATGTCCACATAGCAGATGGACCAGTTCCCGGGACGGGGAGAACTTCGTGTTCCCGGCAAAAACAACGTCCGGGAAAATCTCCCTATATGAGTCTTCGCCAACCTCCGCCTGCCAGCGAGCTTGCCAGATCCTGAGAACATCCTTTGTTATGAAGGCATTGTCAGACACCGTGTTGGCATGGTCCGGGCTGTACGAGACATCGTCCAACACGTACGGCAATCCCTTTCTAGCACAATATCTTGCCCCTGCCTTGATGACTTCGAGATCAAGAGGCAATAACTTTGTCAGGACTTGAGCCTGACAGTAGGAGCTGATCGATATGCTCCAGATATGGCTATCAAGGAGGCTCTTTGACCACTCTTGAGAGCTCTGCCGCACATAGTTAAACAAGCTCGGTGCGCCCACACCGATGCACTGTACAGGTATATTGGCAGGAATGCGCCCCGATAGATGGTCATCAGGGCCCTGCGGTTTATCAGTCGTTTCCTTGTCGATAGTCTCATGAGCTTGTAAAACACGTTTTTGGCCTTAGCTGTCACAGTCTCTACATGCTCGAGAAAGTTAAGCTTGCCGTCCAAAGGGACTCCTAGATATTTCTGTGATTTCACCACACCAATCGATCTATAATTTAGCCTGATCAGCGGAAGGCGATTTGCATGTGAACCCCTCATGACCATGAGCGATGTTTTGCTCTCAGAAACAAGTAACTTGTTCCTGCGGCACCAATCAGAAACGACGGCTAGTGAAGATTCCCCAGCTTCCTCCACTTCCCTTCGACTACTGCCCTCAATAACCAATGCCAGATCATCGGCATAAGCGACGTGCTTGTAACCTCGAGATGACAACTCCCGAAGGAGCGGATCCATCACGAGGTTCCACATCACCGGACCTGAATTAGATCCCTGAGGACAACATTTGGTCTGTATCTTCGAAAACAGGACTCCTCGAGGAGACACCCCCGCCTCACGATCACAAAAATAACTTTCATACAAGCCGTATAAGTTCAGTGGGCAACCCACTTTCCTCAGTCTGGCAAGCATGATGGGCCACCATGCGTTGTCAAAAGCTCGTGATATATCAACAAAGATCACGACTACATGTTTGTTGGTTCTCAGATGTTAGTTGAACCAACCTCTGTACGGCATCTTCTGTGGAACGCCTAGCCCTGAAACCATACTGGGTGTCAGACAGCCCACAGCCCTCCTCGACACACCTCTTCAACTTATCAACCATTAACCACTCCAGCAACTTACCCACCACTGGAAGAAGGCAGATCGGTCTATACGCCTTCGGATCATCCTCCGACTTGCTGCAGGTCTTAGTCAGCAATGTCACGATCGCTCTTTTCCAGATTTGTGGGAAGTAGCCTTCATCGAGGCAACGATTGAAAAATCTAGTGAGTGGACCGACAAGCAAAACAATGCATATTTTATCATGGACGGTGAGATCCGATCATTTCCCGGGAGCTTTTTAAGATTTAGGTTGGCCACGGCAACACGAACCCAATCCATGGAGAAGCTGGTTACATTATCATTGACATTGAGCAAACCCTCTATGACGACATAATGGGATTCGTCCTCAGAGGTAAGGTCGTCGCTTGGGAGCAACGTGTCAAGCAGTAGAGTCGCGGTCCGCTGATACCCTACAGTATGCGATGATGATTGCTCATCATCACATACCATCCGCAAAGATCTCATAGCAAATGGGATGCGCACCTTTTCAGCTGCGATCATGTAGGGTGTTCCCCAGCAGTAGAGACTCGACATACTCTCTACGTACTCCTGCCACGATTTCCTCTTAGCCTTCTTCACGTCGGAGTTATACCTTCTTCGGGCCTCTCGGAAAATGTCCTCAAGGTCCTCCGTCGGCAAACCACTTCGCTTAGCATCTTGCAAAGTTCTTCTCGCTCTACGTAGACATACTCTGCCCTTCGTCAACCAGTCCCTCCACCAACTCACCACTTTCCTCCTCGGCGGACGAAAAGGCATCGGTTCCCTGGCCGCCTCCAGAATTGCATAGTTTAGGCTAAGAGCGACTGATTCGCAGGAGGCTCGCTTATCTACTCCTCGCAGCTCCCTGCTCAAAGCGATGTTGAACTTCTCCCAATCAGCTCTTCCAAGCTTGAAACGATGTAGTGGCTCGTCCTCCAGAGTTACCCCTGAAGTGTGGAGATCGTCCCGGCCCAACGAACAACATTTCCATCTTAGGATCCGGTGGTCTGATCCAGAAAAGTAGTCATCGATTCTCCAATCCACGATACTGTGTCCTCTCACCGAGGTTGCCAACGAGACGTCTATGTTCGATTCGCCCATCGGGCTGACGAACGTAGTCAAACATGACGCCACGTTGGCCACCTGCAGGTTGTGTCTAGCAATACGTTCCTCCAACTCGCCTTCTCTGGAATCCTCAGCCCCGCTATGCCAGAGATGTGATTTGGTATTGGCGTCCATAACTATATGAACTACTTGCCCGCGGAGTTGCCGAAGCACCAAATCCAGATGCTCCAGCAGAGGACCCGTCGGAAATGGATGAGGAGGAAAATATGCTGACACGAAGTATGACGAACGTCCGTTCCACGCTACCTGACACACGGTCATGTAACGTGTAGTGAACTGGACGAGCTTGAGCACGTGTTAGCCAGGGTTGCACACAAGGATGGCAGCACACGGTTTATCTGTACTGAGCTGTGTAACTCGATAAGACGTCGGGATGCAAGCAACCTTGTTTCCTACCGTGTACGGCTCTTGTATCAGCACTACATCGATACCGCATTCGTAAACAAACTTTTCAAGATTCCCAATGGCCGCCACCATCTTGCGCGCATTCAGTTGGGCCACGACCAGACTACTCATAGGCGGTTTGCTGCCTAAGCAACTCTACCGCCCGGGAATATTCCGGACACAACCGCTTATCACCAACTAGATGATCCGCTCTCTTGCCAAACTGCCTGCAGGAGCCGCAGCAGATCTCATGCTGCTTACACTGTTCTCGCTTATGGCCCTCGGCACCGCACTTACCGCAGACTTCCGTCTGGCATCGGCAGTGGGCACCCAGGTGTCCATATCTCTGGCATCGAAAACAGCGTATAGGTGTCTCGTACCGGTCGATTCTGTACGAGGACCACTCCACGTACAGGCGCCCGTGTTCAAGCAACGCCCTCCACAGTCGAGGGGGCATCTGTATTACCCAGTTCTCCGATGCATCACCTCGCCCAAACTTGGTGCGCACGAAGATCTGGGCTACCTCATTTTTCGAGGCGCTCGTGGCCTTGGCGATTTCCCGCTTACTCCCTTCCGGACACCGATAAGGATGACCTTCGGGTTTCGCTTTCGGGCGGCCTCCGGTTCCAGTAAACTGGAGCCCTCAACAACCTACCTGATCGCTAGGATGTCATCAGGGAACGGGCTCTCAATAACCACGCCATTTGTGACGACGCGGCATCGAGAAACCCGAACCCTTTTTTCGCCGAGGCCCTTCGTCACCTCAGCTCTCACTTCAGATATCGATGACACCTTTTTTCCTTGCTTTGTCTTCAGCAGCAAAGCCGGGTTCTGTTTGGGCAGCCTCACGAGTGCCTTCGCTTCCCCCTGCTTCACTGCCTTGGAAAAACTAGTGGGCTGGCCCACCTGCACCGGATGTTGTGGTACAGGCGTGGACGCAGCTTTGGGAACCGCCTTGGCGATTCCCTCCACCACGCCCTTGACCAGCTCACTCACGATCCTGTCTTGGATCGACGGCGTGACTTCGCTGAGCGTCGCCAAAGCAAGCGTTGACTTGCCCAGCTCAGCCAAGATGGTCCGCCGATCCTCGACGAGTAGCCTATCTTTACTCTTGGTCACAAGTATTGCCTCAATCGCCTCAATTGAATTTTTAAGGCTCAAGATTATCTCACTCTCAATTCGGACTACCTTCGGTCCAGAGAGATCCTCCTTCACAAGGAAGGATGACCCCTCCGGTCCGGCCTTGGGCGTCGGGGACGCAGGTAGGGCACTTTTAAGCTCGGCCATGCTCTATGCGGTGTTTACACTCGCTGGCCACGTGTTTGCCTATTAGTCTAAAAACACGCCAAATTCAGAGGACGACAGCGCACCGCTACGCCGTCCTCTCAGTGAGTAGTCAAGAAAATAAGTACAATGTAACTCACTGGGCCCCAAGGCCAAAACAGTGATCATTCTCTGAATAAGAATTATTTTTGTCGCTCTTAGTTTATTTTATAAAAAATAATAATGTAGGCGTATCGGCAAAAAACGCAAAAATATCATGCTTTTTTAAACATTTCAGGTTTTAAAAAATTAATATTCATTAATACAAACAAATTTTTCATTTGTGCATATGCAAAAGAAAATTATAAATCTAATGGTGTTAACTGTGCTATTCTGAGATGTTTTGTGTACTACCTACAGCAATTAGAAGACAGGCGTCTATAATGAAAAATCCGATAGCAGTACAAAATGTAAAAATCATATGGAATTTTGTAAAAATTCACTCGTAAGACTTCTCGGAACCCTCGTATTTGGTACACGCGACAGAGAAAATGACAGAGAAAGCACACACACACATTAAAATAGCACATCCTCGAAATGACACATCACGTGACAGGAGACACCGCCCTCTGTCAATGTGTATTGCCTTCCATCGTTCAAAGCCGAATCAAAACTATGAAAATCTCCTACGTACCCTGTTCGATGACATGATGTCTAAGCTTTGTAGAATATTCAATCCGTATTGGCTTATACACTTTAAAACGTGTTTCCTTCAATTTTTATTCCTATCGTCTTTATTTCTACTTCTAATTGTGCTTCTATAATCACAGTCTCGTTTTGGATGCCGTTCGTGATGGCCAGATCATTTTGCGACTGGTAATGCGACACAATGTTCATGTCCAAGGTATTTTTGTCTTAATTTTTTGCAGTTCTTGCACGGCTGATATGTCGCTATTTTCAACGTTTAATGGCTTATGAAGGTACTCACCTAGAACACTATGTACAGGAGTGGACACTTCTTTAGAAGGGGATAGGATTCCATATAGACGAAAAACGTCGTTAGTTGGGAAGTGCAAACACATCATCAGTGCAGTCAGACGGTGACATTGGAACTATTTTAACAGGTTGAATGACGGTACGCACCGAAGTCCAACGCATTTAGTGTCCTTGGTTAGATTCGTAAGTTGGCTCGAGTCATGACTCATAAGACTCATGTCATTTTATGTTTCCTAATTGAATGTGTTTTTCTATACGAACAATAATCCACACTACACACGCGTGGCATTTTTTAAATTTATAGAAAGCTGTAAAATATCGCCAAACTTATAACTCTTGAACCGCGAAGTGATTAAACTTATCTGTAAGGAAAACGTACATGTAAACAATTACAATCAAGGAATCTACAGTCTCCTTGGATTCAATACACGTGTAGAATTGAGGGGATTGATCCTTTAAACCAGTTGAATTAGTTCCAAAGTCACCGTCTGACAGCACTGATGACGGTTTTGCACTTCCTAACTTACTACGCCTTTAGTACATAACCACTTTCCATAAGTTTCTACACCTGTGTACAATCTCCTTGATACTCATTCTTCCTTTCAGACGTACCTTCCTCATTCTTTTGTTTCAACTTCAGGGTGTCATCAACGATCCTCACTTCATGCGGGTAATTGTGTCTAAATTTGATTTTGTTTGTTGGTTTTTGATTTGATTTGGTTTTCTGTGCTCATCTTGACCACGAGACTACTGAGCGTAGTGTTCAAACAACTGTTTCTAGAGACAATTTAACCTAAAACTATCGGAGCTATTTGGTCGAGGAGATATCACTTGGAAGCTGTCTGCGTTTCATTCCTTGCTTTGATGAAAACAGATAAAACTGAACAATTGCGACAGTGAAAATAAAATAAATATTTTCACACATTACAAATTCGTTGTAATCCATAAAATGGTAGCACCACGCGGATTACCAAGGAAAATATTTCTCTCAAAAACTTTTTTTTTTCACAGAGACAATATTGGTTGAAAGAACGAGAAGATGTAGAGGATGTACCTGTCGAAACTTACAGTACTAACCCTGAAAACTTTGAGGATGAACCTAAAGATTTAAAAGTAGGAGTAATTCTTAATCACCTTCGTAAGGTATGTCAAGAGAAATATTTTCATAAATCATCTAGGATTTATTTCAGTGAAAAATACTTTTGGAGGGTACAGAAGAAGAACAAAAGTCACAAATTTTAATTTTAAATGAGATCGTTTTTTAACTCTGAAAAGTAGTTTACATTTTTGAGTTATCTTTTATTCTAAATTAACAATGTTATTGTATTTTTATAGATGTGTAAATGCTATTAAAAATAGTCATGCTTCCTATCTCATCATGTATTTTATAATTCGCTTCTTTTTTTTTGTTATTAATTTTCTTGTCAGACTTTTGGGTCTTCGTTAGCAGGTTTGGAATACAGTACAGGTTCTAAATATTTACAATATATGTGTAATATATAAATATTGTACAATACAATATTAAAAACTAACTGATAAGTATATTATAAAGATGAAGTAGAAAGATCATGCGTCATATATATAATTGATCTTTTTAACTCTATGGTGGTACGAAAAAATCCCTGGGGAGCTTTCTTTTGATGCGTTTCCTATGCGGAAAATATTTTCATAGTTCGAAATTTTGAACGGAAGGAATAGAAACAAAGTTTTTGTAAAATTTTAAAGCTATTTGTTGGAAGTAAGTTTGAATGAGTGGAATACCAAGCTCTCTGTGCAATTGTGAGTTCGAGATATACCAAAGTGCTTTGACTATTTTACGGAGCATTTTGTTCTGTAATATTTGAATTTTTTTGATGTTAGTTTTAGCAGTATTGGGCTTGCGTAAGAAAGGATAGGTCGGGTTATAGAACGGTTAAGATTGATATCTGAAAGGATATATAGTGAAGATGAGTACTTCAATAAGGGATGTAGCTGGCGAACTCGTTTAGTCACTACTACGAGTCGATGATGAATATTCTGTTTCCAATTTAGTCTTGTGTCTAAGAAAACTCCTAGATATTTAACGGGGGTATTATGCGAGAGCCACAGAATAAAATTTTAATGGAATAAGAGTGGATATGGTGTGGTTGGTTTGCGTAAGGTGAATATTTTTGCAATACTTTTCGATGGATTTAGTTTGATACGACATTTACTGACCCAAGACGATATGCTGCTAAATATTTGCAATGGTACTTTCAATGTCGCTATCGGCACTGTAGATTACTGTATGGTCTGCTAAGAGAGCTATAGATGTTTCATTTGCAGTGGGGATATCTGAGAGAAATATGTTAAAAAGAGTGAGTGATAATACTGCCCCTTGTGGGACTCCAGATAACATTGGGTGTGATTTAGAAGATGAATTTGGCAGTCGTACTTGGAAAGAGCGGTTAGATAGGAAGCTGATGATCATATTTAATATATATTGGGAAAGACCAAGATTCTGCAAATTGTATATAAGTCCAGGATGTCATACTGCATCAAATATCTTTTCTGTGTCTAAGAAAAGAGCAGCTAAGTGTTGAACTATGAAAGGCTTGAATTATATCTTCAGTTACACGCAATATTTGATGGTTAGTAGATAGAAGGGTTCTAAATCCGAATTGGTGGTTTGGGATTGTTCCAAAAGAGGATAAATAAGAATTCAGTCGGATGAGTAAACATTTTTCAAAGATTTTGCTGCTAGATGAAAGTAAACTGATCGGGCGGTAACAAGAGGGAACATTTGGGTATTTTCCAGGCTTCATAATTGGTAGAACATCAGCACGTTTCCATAAGGATGGAAAGTATCCGAGACGGAGGGTTGCATTAAATATTGCTGCTATGCGTGTTATTAGCTTGAACGGGAATTGCTTTAATATGTATGTAGAGATGAGGTCGGGCCCATTAGAGCAAAATGTTCTGCTACCTCAATTGGGGATATGAATTTAATGGGATGATGAACTGCGATTGGGTTTACAGTTATTCCTTTTATAATTGATTGGTCACTATTTGGATCAAAAGTCGGGTGTGGCGAAAACGTTCAGGCTAGGTATTCACCGAAGACTTGGCTTTTATCAGCTGNGAGACAGTTTATCAGCTGGTGAATGTGCACATCCGTTATTAGTTTCTAGAGCAGGGATAATCGATTTTCTTAGAAGCCGTCTGGTTGTGGTTCATAAGGGTGAATCCCTATGGTTCGCAATTGCTGTCTGCTGATGCAGATAATTTACTACAGAGAGACGTTTGTGAACAATTTTTACTAATAAATTTAAATACCTTTTTATGAAAGGGGAAAGGTCGTTTTAACTAGTAATTTCGTATTTGGCGTTTATGTATAATGAGTTTGTGGAGAGTGGCAGGTATAGAAGGCCTATTATCATGAAGAATAGGTGAGGGTGCTAATAGGTTTATGGCATCCAAGATTGAATGTTATATTTGAGTGCTCTTACGCAACGGTTCAATGGGTGGTGCAAAATTTTGGCACTAAAGTTTGAAAATGATACCAGTTAACTTTATGTAGATTGAATGGGTAAGGTAGTTTGGTTACAGATGGAGAGAGTGAAAGATTGAATGTCAAAGATCGATGGTATGATGGTAATGGTGAGCATACATTGACATATAAAGTTATTTAAGTTTTTTGATAAACCTATGTCAATAATATCAGGGCTTAAAACTGCATTATAGGGGTAATGCGTATGGGAGTTCTGCGAATGTATAGTAAGGTTATGAGCTGTTACGTCGTTTAGTAAGAGCTTACCTTGGTAGTTGATGAGTCGACTTCCCCATACTGTATGTTTTGCATTATAATCACCCAATAGTAGGATCTGTGCTGTTGGGCTTATAAAATGTATTAAATCACCCTTCTTATAGGATTTACAAGGTCTTCTGTGTATTGAGGCAATGCGTAATTCTTTATGATCTTTTGTATTGATGACGGCGCGGACATTTTCGTAACATATATTTGTTATGGACGGCAATTGGTAATGTTTTATATTATTTTTGACCAATATTGCAACTCCACCTTTTTTCCAAAATTGCGAGAATGTGGTCGATCGAATCTGTAAATATTATAGCCATGGATGAAGAATCGGTTTGTTGGGAGAGGTGGGTTTCTTGAATGCAAGCGATGCTGATGGTTAATTTGTAGAAAATGTGCTAGTAATGGGATCTTTTCCTTTACACCATCGGCATTCCATGAAAGTATTTTGCATGAGGTATATGAATTTGTTGATTATGAGGTAACCATGTTTAATGGAATGATTGTAGAATTGATTGGGTGGTGATAGGGATGAAGTGATTTAATAAAGAGGTGATTAAAGTTTGCATGTGTTGAGTAATTACTTGTGAAAGTGAGTGAGCTTGAAATAAATTTTGAGAGGTAGGTTGTGTGCTTGCGTTTACTTTATCGGAGTAGAGTGTTTGAGAGGATGAAGGCTATGGATGTGAGTTTGATGTTCGAGGGCGTATGTTTGGAGGTGGAGTAGGTTTTGGGGAGGATTATGGTTACTGGCGAAATGGGTAGAATGACTGTTATTTTGGCTCGGTCTGTTTGGTATACCTTCCTTATGTATAATACTATTGTAATACGGACAGTCGCGACTGGATGACGCATGAGATTCCTTACAATTGGCGCACGCAAGATTTTGCGTAGTACACTCCGATGTAGTGTAATTTTCGGAGACACAGCGACCACAACGATTTGGTAGTCCACATTTTTTTACTACGCTCGTGATTTTGACATCGAAGGCATGTAACAGTTCCTGGACGCTGTGGTCTTTCTTCAACCTCGACAACACCATTGAATAAGTACTGTATTTTTATAAATTTTTTGGATGAAATTCGTTGAATAACTCAATTTTTGCTTTTCATCACTGTAAGTACAATTATATATCGTAGATGTATGTCCCGGAGTCTGATTCATCCGTGACGCATTTAAATGCCCAAGCCGATGGTTTAAATGTCCATGCGCGGTGTGCCACGCCCCCTTTTTTCACACTATGTGCATGATGTAAAATAATAGTAGGTGAAACTTGTCCAATTACAAGACTCCACCTAGAGGGGACAAGACAGTAGGGATACTCCTTGGCCAGAACCGAACAGCTTCGCGCAGAGACCCCATCGTGAAGGTAGACGACTGGCGGCTCAACATCACAGAGGAATTTCGCTACCTAGGCATAGTGATAGATAATAAGCTGACCTTCACTAAACACTTGACGTATATGCGTTCCAAAGTGCAGAAAATGTTTTATGGTTTATGCCGTGTGGGTATTGTGAGATTTGAATAATTCACTAATTAAGAAGATTTTAATCATTTTGTTGCGAAATTTCGGACGGGCGAAGTGATAGAAATTTGAACGGAAGACGGTTGCAAAAGTAACCAGGGGTGCGGCTTGTCGGCGGCTCTTTTGGCTTCAATCAAAATTTATGATCCTTTACAAACCGAAGGCTCAAAGGAGGAGGGGGAGGATGTGCCACCCATCCTTAGGAGCCACATCTGGTCGCTGGGGACGCGCACAAGTTCAGACTCGTTGCGAACGTTGGACCTTTAAACGTTTTTTTCGGCCAAAATGTTCTAGAAGCTTCTACGAGCATCTTTAAAAGGTCCAATGAGAACCCAGGCGTAGGAGGGGGGAAAGTATTTGGATTGGGAGATTTCGGACCACGTGAGATTCAAAATTTTGGAAATTCGGGAGAAAAGAAGGGATGTAGGTTACTTAACGAAGACGCAGAGATTTTTCGCTCTCACATCTC
>NNCF01130106.1:108020-120667 GCA_002313205.1 Laupala kohalensis | reverse complement strand
ATGTGTCTTCGCTGACTCAGACTTTTTTTGTCAGCATTCAGATAGAGGCTTGTCAGCTAGTGCAAGTTTTTGTCAGCTGAAACTTGTGTGTCGTTAAAGCTCAGACTCGATTATTAGATTGCGTCAGCATACGTTTCCGAATCGTGCTCATGCGGCGTAGATCACCCGAGTAAGTCAATTAGTTTGTCGGAGCGTTTTTCGGGGGTAACCGGACGGACGAGGTGAACGCGGAAGTTGATCGGCGTGGGTCGCAGAGAATCCGTGAAGGCAGCCGTGCTGATGTCTGGGAGGGGATCCTCCTCCACAGCTTTAAATATTATATTATTAATTATTAATTGTTTTTTGAAATCCCGTTCTACCACAGTATCAATAAGCATAACATACTACGTTCAAATTTAACACATTGTACAAGGGTACGATTGCGCCAGTGCTTACATACGGATGTATAATTTGGGGTTAGCGAGCCAAAACTGTTCATTTTGCAGGGAAACTATCAAGTCTACAAAGACTAGGCCGAATATATTGCTTTGGTGGCTTCAGAAGTGTTGCCACATACTTGTACTCTTAGGTCTCCTGCCTATTGACTTGCAGATCGATGAATGTGTCTTTCGATTCTACGTGAGAAGGCGGAACAAGATTGTTATAGACGGGGTGCACTTGCAGTTATGGGATAAGGGTTGGATGAAAGTACTCCGTAGAAAACTCTGGGATTTCTGACAAATCAGATGGGATCTCGCTAAAGAAGGTAGGGGACTATACGCCTTTTTGCCATCTGTAACTTATGCGGTGACAAATAAGAAATGGTTTGCACCGAGTAACCCCGTGATCGAGGCTATTACAGGTCATTGCGATGTGTACTCATACTGAACCAAAAGAGGGTTAGGTGTCGATTCTCAATGTACCTGTGGAAAAGAAGAAGATACAGTAATACACATTATATTCGACTGCCCTCATTATGATGTGGAGCGCAGGGAGTGGTTGAGAATCTTAAAAGGGATGGTTTAATATGTGTGGATGGATTTGTCACGACTTATCAGAACGCAGCTGTTATATGATGTCACATTCTAATATATTGAGAAAGTGTTTGTACTTCGACCTCTTTACGCTAGAAAGTAGAAAGAACCAACCTCTATTCGGTTAAGAATAGAACCTAACAGTGGGGACGGACAACTCTATCCTTTAAGTTAGGCCAACTGGTACAACCTAAACATCAGGCGATAACGAAGTGGAAAGAGATTGCAGATATGTTTTGGAAATTGGTGGAGGGATAGTGTCCTGTGCACCTTACTGCAATATAATGACGGTCACAATGATATACAGTCAAATACAAAAATTCAGTTCAAATTAGTTCTGAATATATACAACAATAACTCACAGTCGCTGGAATTGTGCTAGCAGACTAGTTTTCAACGGCAATTATTCTTAAGGCTACTGATAAAGAGGATATCGAATGCGACATCACCATGAGAGTCCAAGTATCGGCATATGTAGATGAGGAATGGAATTGCGGTGGTAACTATATAGTAACGGGAAGGGGAAATGTAATACATAAATAAATGATAAGTATGAAAATAAATACGTTATGGTTAAAGTAAATTTATAAAATTTTGCAAATAATGCGCCACTAAATTTGGATCGCAGTGTTTTCTAGAATAGGCAATGCATTATTTTTGTTGTTTTATAACTTAGAACTAAGTGACATATTTTCAGATATTCCCAAAACGGAGAGTTGCTGTAAATGATTTATCCCTGAAAATGTACGAAGGTCAAGTTACCGTGCTCTTGGGACACAATGGTGCTGGCAAGTCTACTACTATGAGTATGTTAACAGGTGAGATTCTCCATTTCTCTCAGTATTGTACTGTTAGGTTTTATAACTCACTTTTCTCTGCCATCCTAGGCAGGCTCATTTCCATTCACTCAAATTCAATTCAATCATTCATTCATTCAAGTCACTCAAAATGTTCAGATAAAAACGATAAAAGAGATGTATGAGCGTTTGTGGTATAGGACCTGACATTGAACGTATATTTTTGTATTTTACAGTAGCTCTAAGTCAAAAAGTTTTGTACTCTATAGTTCCTATAATAGTTGTCCGACAGAAACTGGCGCACTTGTAAAATGCAAACAGTTTTGAAGGAAGTTATTTTTTATTTAAAATATTTACTAATATATATTCCATATTTGAAGTGATAATATTGTAATAATGTCGTGTGGGTATCGGCTCCAGGTCACTGTGGTCCTTTGTCTTTTGTTGCAAACATATGGGTGGAACCATTTTCGTAATTTCAACGTTCCGCCTTCCACGGTCATCTAGTAGTAAGAGCCGGAAATCTATCTGAGTGCATTTTTCACAGAGAATTAATTTTTCCGAAAGCATCCACCGATACTAGGAGGATATTTTATATGCAATATAATCAAACTACATGTCGTGTGTGTGGATGTTTGCACCCGAAAAATCCGTCGAATTAACCGGGATCGAATCCACCCATTGGGGTTAATGTGGCCACTACGATAATCATTCAGTCATCGGCGCTGACATTTGAAGTGGTCCAGTCACAACCTGCAGTAATTGACATGTCAGCTACGACGAAAGCGAAATTGATTTTTGAACTTTGGCAACAAGAAGGTTGTATGAAGTTGCGTCTTTTGAACATCTACAGTGGGAATCCAGGAGGAATCGAACCAATAGGTTAGCCTTCAGCATTCGATAACTTAATCTCTCAGAGCGTGCTATGAGCATTTTCATCGGGTCCATGCGGATTTTCTTTATTTTAAGTACTTCAGTTCAACTTATACATGTAAAAATGAAGGTATGCCTGCACACAAATGGGGAATCTTCATTTTGATCTAGTCCCAGCCCACCGAACTTTTTGAACTAGATGGATTTAATATATTCTTTCCTACACACGAAATAAGATTTGGATTATTCTGAGTATAGTGTTAAAAAATCATAAGAATTGAAAAAACACTAAATACATGATTTATTGTTACAATAAACCTAGACAAACCTCTGTATTAGAAATCCGTCTCTACCCGCAGCAAAACCCGGGCCAGGATGGGACTACATAATTAATGTACAAAACCGTGCCAAAATTGAGTACACATAAATCTAAATTAATATGAATCATAAGACAACAATCACGCAAGAAAATAATTTTTGAAATTGTTATAAGTTATTCTAAAAGTACTACGGCAATGGAATGAAATAGTACAAGACGGATTTAACTTTTATTCAAATCAATAAATTCTTTTACATTTAAGAAGCACTGGTGCATGATGTAGTTTTTAACCGCGAATTTGAAGAGATTCAATTTCATAATAACTTTTATAATTTTGGACGGAAAATTAAGTAGAACGACTCCCAAATGATATGGTCCTTTTTGTCAAAGAGTAGTTAACACTCTAGGGCGATGAATATTATTACTATTGCGAGTATTGTGTTCGTGAACGAGACTGTTTCGTATGAAGCAAGGGTGGCACTTCAGTAATTCGGTCTTAACAAACACGACCGTTTCATAAATATAAATGCAGGGAAGTGTTAAAATATTTAGTTCCTTGAATAAAAGTTTACAAGTGTTACGGGGGTGAGATTTACATATTACCGAACTATCCTCTTCTGAATTCTGAAAGTTTGAATGCTCTGACCGGAATTGCCGAGAAGGTAATGCCGTAATGTCAATGGGAGTAAACGTTTCCAAAATAAACGCAACGGGAAATACATGGACAAACAGCGTTAACTAAGATTCGGAATGCGTAACACAATTTTCTTAATTGGGAATTAAGATTGGCAACGTGACAATTCCATTTGGCGTTGTCTTAAATACGGAGACCTAAGAATTTTCTATTCTTACAGTTTTTAATTTTGTTACGTTTAAAGAATGAGAAACCTGGGGTAAAGATTTTGTAATATTATTGTGAAATGACATAGACACTGTTTTGTCAGTGTTTACAATGAGACGATTTGTATGGAACCAAGTCGAAAGGTTAGACAAAAGTTTTTGAGCATTGGCGTGTTTACATAGTAAATTAGTGTCATCTGCAAAAATAATCATTTTGCAATGTTATGTGCAGAATGACATGTCGTTCACATACAATAAAAAGAGTAAAAGGCCGAAAATTGATCCTTGANTTCTGAAAGACAACGCTGAAGTATTTTATTTTTAGTATAGGATATTTCGACCTGTTGATATCTATCTTTTAAATAAGAAGTTAGCCATTGATGTGGAAGTCCACGAATGCCTAAAGAATGCAATTTGGAAAGGAGAATTTCGTGATCGATGACATCGAATGCTTTGGATAAGTCAAGAAAAACACCCTGAGGATTTTCTCCACGGTCAAGAGAAGTGGTAATATCGTTTAAGAAAGAAAATATGGAGCTTGTAGTCGAAAAGGATTTTCTAAAACTGTGTTGATCGTCAGAGATAATGTAATTTTTTGATAAGAAATCTAGAAGACGCTTATAGAACATTTCTTCTAGGATTTTTGAGGAAGTGGGTAGTAGAGATATTGGTTGGTAATTTCCAATATTAAGTTTGTTTCCTTTCTTGTGAAAAGGTTTGTTCTTTAGCTCTCTTGAATGTGTTAGGAAACACCTTCTGATAAAGAACTACTTAACCTATTTGTGTGGATTAAATGTAACGTGGGACAAAAAATAACAATAATTTCTAATATAACATCTGTCTGTTGAAATTTCTTTTTTTTAATGAACGTATGATTATCATGACTTCACTAGCATTAGTTTCGGAAGTGAACATAGAATGGGGTACTTAGGTGGATATATTTGGAGGAATTTTTTTGAGATATATTTGGAGATACTGCATTCGTTATTTTATCGACTTCTGAGAAGTAAGAATTAAACAAATTTGCGATGTCTGAGGATTTGATACAATTTTGTCATCGTTTAGAAGAGAAATAATTTCTTTGCGATATTCAGAAGTTGATGTGTAATTTTTAAAAATATTCCACATTGCTTTTCGGTTTCGGCTGTTCGGTTTTAGTACCTGTCTGTCGTTTTCCATAACTTTAGCTGCATAGACTATTTTTCGAAGAATAGTCTTATATTTACGAAAATAATAATGGAATTCGAGTTGTTGGTTATAGAGTTTTGAAAGATTTGGTTATAGAGTTTGTTGTTGGTTATAGAGTTTGTAAACGGCGTTTGTTTTTGGAATAAATTCTTATCCCTTGGGTGATCCATCTATCATATTTCTGTGTGTTAATTAACTTGCGTTTTATGGGCAAGCTAGAATTGTAATGTTTTAGGAATATTGATATAAATACATTGAATTTGTCGATGGTGTTTTGGCAATTGTAAACATCTTTCCATGTTTTTTCACGCAAATAATTTATAAATATGGATTTATTTATGTCATTAAACTCTCTTGTAAATTTGTAAAGGATCTCAAGTGGTTTTAGTTTATTATTAATAGTCAATACTTGAGCAAGGTGATCACTGTATCCGGCGATAAACACTTCAGAGAGATACGAGATTCCATTGTTGACTATAATTTGATCTAGCAATGTTTGAGATGAGCCGGAGAGGCGAGTGGGGTCGTTTAGCGTGGTATTAAGGTTGAAGGAGTCGATAAGATTCTTGAATCGATTAACTGGTGAATGTGCAGAGTCGGATGTACTCAGGAAATTGATGTTGAAATCGTCACATATAACGATAGATTTAGTAGTATTACGTATGATATGTTTTAAAACGATTTTGAAGTTCCGAAAAAATATGTCAAGATCTATTTGAGGAGGTCTATAAATATACAAAACAATATTTCCGGTGTCGGTCAGATTAACTGCAGAAATTTCGAACACACTGTCTACGCAGAAGTAGCCTGGCAGAGTAGAATATAAAATATCATTTTGAACATAGATACACGTACCTCCGTGGGGATTATTCGTACACGTATCTCAATGGGAAAATCCATTGTTCGATTCCTATTGATATTAAAAGAAAAAATATTGTTGTACACTTTATATTGTGCCCAGCGCCTCAACTATATAAACTGAATACACAACTTCCATTTTGGAGCTTCATTCGGGACATAACTCGTAATATTCTGTGAGATCGTACACCTGTAGCGTGTCTCAACTTCTCTCTATCTTTCTAACACTGAGTTAAATCACTACTATCTTATAAAGACGGCAATGGTTAAATGCGAAAAGCTGATGTGGTGGGCCATGGTATAAATTGAGCATCGCTTCGCTCAAAAGGGACCAATCACGATCCAACCTCTTCAACCATAGTGTGTCCTCCAATGTACTATGTGGTTGTATCGGATCATACATTCGATTTAATTTTTTAAAAATTTAATTAACACCAGATCTTACCTAGTCCCTGACCGCGGTTTCGAATCAATCTTGTGCATTTAAAATATATTCAGATTTATGACGTCTTATTCGCAGGTATGTACCAACCTACTAGTGGACAGGCAATACTGAATGGATATGACGTCGCGAAGGAGACCACAGCTGCAAGAGAGAGCATAAGTATGTGCTTGCAACACAATGTACTCTTTGATGAACTTACAGTGCGTGAGCATCTCTATTTCTTCGCCAAGGTTCGTTTTCATAGGGTACGAACACACAGAAGGCGGTGCGATACGGTGCGACACAGCGAGAACGTCAAATCCACAGAAGGCGGTGCGAAGCGAAGTGATTCTCTATTGATAATAATAATAATAATAATAATAATAATAATAATAAATTTAAAAAACTGTACAAACTGCGTATGACCACGTGGAGGACAATAAACTAATTTACTCTCCGGAAGCAAGCAAGGGACCATCCCATCAATTCCGATCAAGGGCCCTAAGGCAGAGGCTGATTCAAAAATTTCAGCAAAAGTGCCTAGATAAGATAAAATGTTAGCTGCGAGTTATAATACTAATAGATTGTCAATATGTTTGTAATTTTACGCAAAAAATTACATGTACGAATTATTATCGAACTATAGATTATTCTGAGTGTAGTGTTTACAAATCATAATAATTGAAAAGACACTAAATTCACGATTACTAGTTTCAATAAACGCGTCCCTAAACAAAAGCCTGGAGAACCTGTATAAAAAATTCGCATCCACCCGAAGGAAAAACGGAGAAAATCCCGGACTAGGATGGGGCTACAGTATTTATGTACACAACCGTGCCAAAGTTGCGTACACGTAAAACTAAATTAATATGAGCCATAAGACAACACAATCATACAAGAAATAAGTTATTGAAATTGTTATAAGTTATTTAAATAGTACTAAAGCAATGGCGTGATAAAGTACAAGACGAATTTAACTTTTATTCAAATCAATAAATTCTTTTACATTTAAGAAGCACTGGTGCATGATGTAGTTTTTAACCGCGAATTTGAAGAGATTTAATTTCATAAAAGCTTTTATAATTTTGGACGGAAAATTAAGTAGAACGACTCCCAAANGACACTCTAGGGCGATGAATATTACTACTATTGCGTGTATAGTGTTCGTGAACGAGACTGTTTCGTATGAAGCAAGGGTGGCACTTCAGTAATTCGGTCTTAACAAACACGACCGTTTCATAAATATAAATGCAGGGAGGTGTTAAAATATTTAGTTCCTTGAATAAAAGTTTACAAGTGTTACGGGGGTGACTAAGTTAACTGCGTTAACTAAGATTCGGAATGTGTAACACAATTTGGTAACTTGGGAATTCAGATTATCAACGTGACAATTCCATTTGGCGTTGTCTTAAATACGGAGACCTAAGAATTTTCTATTCTTACAGTTTTTAATTGTGTTACGTTTAAAGAATNAAGATTTTGTGATACTATTGTGAAATGACATAGACACTGTTTTGTCAGTGTTTACAATGAGACGATTTGCATGGAACCAAGTCGAAAGGTTAGACAAAACTTTTTGAGCGTTTGCGTATTTACATAGTAAATTAGTGTCATCTGTAAAAAGAATCATTTTGCATTGTTATGTGGAGAATGACATGTCGTTCACTTACAAAAAAAAAGAGTATAGGATCGAGAATTGATCCTTGGGGTACTCCGCAAGTAAGTGGCTTTGTTTCTGAAAGACAACGCTGAAGTGTTTCATTTTTTGTATAGGATATTTCGACCTGTTGATATCTATCTTTTAAATAAGAAGTTAGCCATTGATGTGGAAGTCCACGAATACTTAAAGAATGCAATTTGGAAAGGAGAATTCCGTGATCGATGACATCGAATGCTTTAAATAAGTCAAGAAAAACACCCTGACGATTTTCTCCATGATCAAGAGATGAGGTAACATTGATTAAGAAGTNGCTTGTAGTGGAAAAGGATTTCCTAAAACCGTGTTGATCGTCAGAGAGAATGTTATATTTTGATAAAAAATCTAGAAGACGCTTATAGAACAATTTTTCTAGGATTTTTGAGAAAGTGGGTAGTAGAGATATTGGTCGGTAATTTCCAATATTAAGTTTGTTTCCTTTCTTGTGTAAAGGTTTCACTTTAGCTCTATTAAATATGTTGGGAAACACCCTTTCCGATAAAGAACTATTAAAAATATTTATGAGTGGATTTAATATAGCGTGGGACGAAAATTTAACAATAAACTCAGGAATATCATCTATGCCTGTTGAAAATTTGTTTTTTGAAGAGCTGATGATTCCAATGACTTCACTGGCATTAGTTTCGGAAGTGAACGTAGAATTGGGTATGAGGGTGGATATAATTGAAGGACATTGATTTGGATATATTGAGTTCGTTATTTTACCAACTTCTGAGAAGTAAGAAGTAAACAAACTTGCGATGTCCTGAGGATTTGATACGATTTTGCCATTGTTTAGTAAACAAACATTTTCTTCGCGATTTTCAGAAGTTGTTGTGTAATTGATAACAATATTCCACATGGCTTTCATCCGGTTGTTCGATTTAAGTACATGCCTGTCGTTTTCCATTACTTTAGCGGCATAGACTACTTTTCGAAAATAATTATGGAAATCGGGTGGTTGGTTATAGCGTTTTGAAAGATAATATAAACGGCGTTTTTTTTTTAAGAAATCCTTATCCCTTGGGTGAAAATTATTATTAATTTATGTCATCTTAAATTCTGCTCTTTCTGGTCCAAATAAATCACACTCCCACATTGGATCATCGAGTGAATCTTCCTACTCAAAATCACACACAACTTCTTTTGGCTTGCGTGTTTTCTTTAGGTTGTTGCTAAAATTTCCATGTCTTCATCATGTGGGGTTTACTTCTCTGACTGAAACCATTCTTGTTCTTTCTCTTATATTCTTTCTCTTATATTCTGCCGACAGTAAGAACTTTCTAAATATTAATTAGAAATAGCAGTTTTGTTGATGTTCTTAGTTGAAAGCCAATTCTCTGTGAGGCATAGCAAATTGAATCGACTTTCGTGTACCAGAAGTTCAATGTCTGTCAATTTCTTTCAAAGGGATTGGACTTTATGAAGAAATATAAATATTTTATTTTCGCAAAGAGTTTGTGACTCACGAGAAATGGAATCGACGTTAGATTGTGGAGAGGAATTTGAATTTGGTATAGCTTCTAGTTCAGGATCAAGCCCGCACACTGCACCTGAACACGATTGTTACCTTCGAGTACAACATCGTACTCCTGAGCGCAAGTTGTAACTGTGTATGGGGGCGGCAGGAGGAATAGATGAGGACGTGGGAGGTGAGGAAGCAGTAGGTGAAAGAACGGGAACAGGAGAAGAAATGGGTTTAGAGATAGGAAGAGGAAATGGTGATGAGGTAGGTGCAGAGGTAGGTGGAGAAGGAGGAGATGAGGTAGGTGCAGGAGGAGGTGTACGAATGGGTAATGAGGCAGGTGGATGATGTGAGGTCAGATGTGAAGCTTGGAGAGAACCGAAGTGCTGTTTCCCAGGCGGTCTCAGGTGTAAACCGTACTGGGTAAAGACCTTGGCAGTCAGGTGTGGTTGCAAATCAAAAAAATGTGATTTTTGTGTCTTCCAAGTGATGTTTAAGGGAGATGTTTGCCAGGTTAATTTCGTGGTTTATTTGTCGAACGTTGAAGCGTGGAGGCTGGCTAGAGAGCACTATGTTCGTGTGCAGGGAGGCCATTTTTAGTTTCTCTAGATGTTCAGACTCGTTGAAATGACCACCCAAGTTAATATCGTTCTGCCCACCTATGATGATTACTGTGTCCCGCTCAGTGAGTTTTTTAGTGTAAGTGTCCGGTTCTCGAATAACTTCAGGTAAACGAGCGCTTGGCTTAAAGAAACCGGAGACTGAGAACTGGCTAGGAAGCAATCCACGCAATACGGAGGACATCTGACGACCGTGCGAATCAGCTAGTATGTGCAGGCTAGCCAATTGACAAAGTAGCGCTCTCGAAATCACGTTAAGTACTTCTCTCTGACAGTCTGAAGTGGAAAAGTTATAAATGGAGAAAGAGAAGTGGATATGGAATGGAGTGTATCCAGAAATACATGGGGAGTACCGTCGCATCTTTCGTGAGATAAGAAGGCATGAAACATTATTCGGAAATTAATACAATGATTCCAACATCTAACCTAAAAAAGCAAAGAAAAAATGGGCGAAAACCTATCAGTGTAGAGGAGAAGCTCGTCGTAACGCTAATATTTTTCATTTGATTATATTTATGAAAGATTTATTTCTCAATGTATTTAATATTACATATGAAAATAATAAATTTATTGTCGAAACTACAACTTGGAGGTCAAAAAAACTAATAACAAAAGTAAATCCATCCTGACTTGGGTTTCTCTCCGGTCTTCCTTCGAGTAGAGGCGAATTTTTTATACAGGTTCTATATGCTCTTGTGTGTTAAAATTTGGAGTTATTTTAATAGTTATGATTTTTTAACAATATTTTCCGAATAGTCAACAATTTACTGGTACAATAATATGTACTTGTGAAACAACTTTTTTATGTTTTATTGAATTCAAATTTGGTGGCATTACAACACGTAGCTAACTACTATAATTCATATCTTAGGAGAGCGCTGAAATGTAAAATCCTCCTCTGCCTTAGGGCCCTTGATCGGAATTGATGGGATGGTCCCTTGCTTGCTTCCGAAGGGTAAATTAGTTTATTTTTCACCACGTGGTCGTACTCGGATTGTAACTGCTTTTTTGGCAAAAAAATTTATATCTGATAGACAAGGGAAATTTAATATGTCGTACAAACATCTTCGTGAGTATCTTGAGAAATTCTTTTCATACTTTCGTATGAATATATCGCCAATTGACGAATTGATTACTGCGTTTGGATCCATTTCAGTTTTATTTCCCTTCTGAGTACTATACTCAGGTGCCCCTTCTCCGATCTGCTAGCTCAGAATAATTATGAAAAGAACCTCAGATAATGACTTTAAACCAATGCTTTCGTATAGGCTCAATAATGAACTCCCTACAAGATAGTAAGAAAAAATAAAATAAATTCTACCCTCCTGAGAGGGAAAGTACACGGCTATTACTACAAAATAAATATTATATCTTTACAAAAGTTCGTGCCAGATGCAAGGAACCCTGTGAATGTATTCACAGTCTTCGATTCATCATATAACTTCAATTGTTTCATAAGACTTCATTTCACTTCTCGCTCTCTGGAATTATATATATATCAATAGGGCGCTTTATTTACAAAAAATATTATGTACAAATGTGTGGAAAGGTTTTTTGCCTGTACGCCTTTAAAATGCCCCTTAAGTAGAGCCGTGGGTTGTTAATACAATGCCCTGGTATTCACTCTCACTGAATGGAGTTGCAGTTTTAATTTTGCCAATCTTTGTTTTTGAACTTAAAATGATTCTAATTTTATTTACTTGTGATTTGTATCGTAATGATATTTTTAGCATCCTTTAGTGCTTCTTTAATATTTTTTAATTTTGTTGTAAAATATGTTTTAAGTATACTGCAACTATCGATTCAAATCAGAACCGTTGGGAACCACGGGAAACCACCGGTCAGGACACGAATATATACAATTAATATAAACACATTTACAAAAGATACTTAAATATGAGAAATAAATTATATTGTAATACATACAAGTTTTGTCTCAGAAATAAAGATTAAATAAAAATTCAATTATATACAATACTAAAAAACAACAACATATAATTGACGTAATGCCTTGGAATGTCTTCTCAACATGTCTCCGCCTGAAACAAAAGAAAAAGAAGTGACAGAATCACGGTTCATTTGAATCAGTGGTTTCAGCGCATATTACTCTTTCTCTCATCTCCTTCACATAGCTTAGGAACTGACTTTGTTATTGTACTTAAAATGTATTTGCCTTTTCGTCGACCTTTCTCCTTATGTCTCGTCCAATTTACGTTCGTGCAGATGGTTACTCCTAAATATATGTATTCTTGAATGTTTTCTAGCGTTTCTCGTTTATACGATCAAATTTCATTCTTACTGTAGACCCACCCATTTTTAAATGTCAGAGTTTTTGCCTCATTAACGTTAACTTTTAGTTTTGTTTCTTCGCAGAAAATTTCTAATTCATCTAAACTTCTTTGTAATCCTGCTTGTGTTTTTGAGAAAATAATCAAGTTGTTGGCAAAAAGGAGTGCTGGTATTGAGATATTTTCATCTCCGATCCTGGGTGCATCTGCATTTACTGTGGCTAGTCTATCTACGAGATACCACAGAGAATGTATCTGTTACACAA
>NNCF01130106.1:94372-105679 GCA_002313205.1 Laupala kohalensis | reverse complement strand
TATATATATATATATATATATATATATATATATATATATATATATATATATATATATATATATATATATATAACCGTAAGGTCTTGGAGCAATTTCAAACATATTTGTTAGGCAGGTTACTGACTATCTGAAAACAAGAACAGTTGTGGTAAGACATCCCTGGCACCATTAGGGAGGAGATGGGAAGAAGGTGGCCTGTAAAAGTAATGAAAAAAAACCGATATTAGATACGAAACAACACTTTTGTTGTTGTGATGGATAACAGCGTTCCCCATGCTTCGTACGTTCACAATTAGACCATATAGCAGATAATACACCCCTAACATTCCTGGGGTAGAAGTGGGAACGGAGAACAGGTAAAAATAATTTTTGAAAAACGACACGTATTGGTGTTGAATACATCATTTTTTAAGACACAGAAGAGCAGAGTCACACTCTCAGAGTCGCTTATGTCAACGGTCATTCCGTATAAGGAAATATTCTCACTTTGGAAAGGAAATGAACTAAAATGACTCATATGTATTGAAATAATAGTTTTCGGTGTTTGATGAAACTAGAAGAGACATTCCCGAAGACGCTGAAGTCCACAATCAGCCCGTATAAACCCCAGCACCCCCACGAAAGGGGATGCAATGAAAAAATTATCAAACGTGATAGATTGCAATGACGAGTTCACAATGAGACGTCGTTGAGTTGATAGTGAAATCCCAATATCGTGTCCGAATTCAAGCATTATGAAAGAAAGACACCACTAGCAACCACTTGGGGAGGGGAATATGTTTATAGAAAATTAGAAAACTGTAGAATTTATTATATATTAGAAAATTGTAGAATGAGAAAATGTAGAACAGAATTAGAGAACTACAAATATAATATGATAGAAAATAGTCCCAGTTAGAAATAGCTCCTGAGGCATGATACATCAGGTCGCAGAGACGGCAATTATGAGTAGGTGAAATTTGATTATTAGTAAGCAAACAGCTTGCTAATATGGTGTAACCTCCAACCCCCTACCCTACTGCTATCGTTCACTATCACCTGCATACCACCAATCCAAATCGCATATTGTTTCCTCGTCGGGTTAAATAATTCTTCATGATTCTTCCACGGCGAAGTTGACACGTCTCATACTTTGTTACTTTGGCGCACACTTGTTCTTCTACGCGTCCACAGTCCGCGCACGCGCCGGATTTTAATCTACTCGTTGTTAATATAATTTCTAGTAGGGGCATAATCACCGAATCCTATTCAATAATCAGAAAACGGAATTAAAAATTTCCCAGATTATCACCTCTCCGTCAAAACCCGCACGCCAACATGCTTCCAAAGGGATGCAGTAGAAACCCCGCCCAATTCTTCAAATTCCCTTTTATCTGAATACATCAATAAACAGAGAACGAGTCACAAAACGTTATGTTAGGGGAGTAGAGATTCAAACAAATCTAACAAATACTTCGTCGATTTTCAGTTAACCGTCCGCTGTCCACCGCATCAAATAGCATCAGAAAGGCTAACTGGATTGTTTCAATTTTTTTCGCTCCGCTCCGCATCACTGTTGGTCTGCATTGATTCATAGCTCTATATCACCTCGTTCTTCCCGCATCACACCGCGTTCTGTGTTCGTACCCTAATACTACTGTAAGTATGGTAGCGTTTTTCCATCCGTAAGCATTCTGCTGAAAAAGGTTGGCATTCATTTGAAAAATAACTACAATTTTTAATGTACTCGTAGTATCGAAGTAAATGTGGAGATCTACGCAATGCACCTAATGTGTACAGTAGAACAAATATGTTCACATAAGTGATTTTTCTTCCTCAATCAGTAACGTGAATGCTACGATCTCAAAATGTAAAAATATGTACCAGCTAGGTCGTACGCAGCGAAGTGTGATAACGAAATAAATATAAATTATTTTTAGGTAATATTATTTGTGCTGTGCATTAAAATTTATTCAAAGCAAAAGAATATGAAGCTGAAACGTCTCGAAAGACAAATTCTAACGAAATTTCTGAAATGTTTACTTGTAAGTGTATAGAAACAGCAGACACACTTAACCATCACTGGATCCCTGCTCTCTCGCTGCCAAACAATAAATAAGAAAGAATTAATGAAAGTACTTAATACCTCCTAGTTAAAATAAGGATATGATTGAATTTTAAAAAATGCTTCGTTGTCGAGTTATATTTCCATTGTTTACCCTAAAGATCCACTACATTTTCTACAAGATGGACAAATATTGAAGAATGTAATAAGAAATTGTTTGATCAGACCGTAGGACAGGTTCAACGCATGAAATAAATTAGACGCTTCACACCTTATTCCCTCAAAACGCGGTACTTTCACCAAAAACTATCTCTATGTTTGGGATGAAGCTGAGCATATCAGTGACACATACTATAACCGGCGCAACCTAACTCCTGCTCTGGCTACCGAGTCGAAAGAAAGGGCGCTGGGGTGAAAGTGAAAGAATATAAACACTATTATGAAAATATTTGTCACTCAAAGCAACGTGTCTACTAATCCCGCGCACACCTTCCGTATTTCCAAGTCGACCATCGAGTGCGACGAAGGGCAGTCTACGTCGAAGGGGCGGTAAAGCCATTTTCGCGGAAAGTGCGATCATCCCACCCCATTAGCAGGCCCAGCCATAGTTTGCAGATTGGCTGGTAGCTGCCGGGAGTTATGTCGTGCGGCTTACACTTTTTTTCGCAAGTCTACTTGGCTGTTATAACGCCATCTAATAGAGAAGCAAACAACTATTTGCTTGAGCCCTAGAAGTATACCTAAAGTCACGATTCATTGCGTAAAATTATTCAATATGGCTGCCTTAAACAAATTCTTGAAACTCACTCGCGTGCAGGAAGCCGTCAACGTCATTCTCTTCAGCTGATAATGTGAGGTTAAAGCATCCCGCTACATCTTGCTAGAAAATTTTCAGGAAAAGCGTGGTCACAAATGACTTAAGTAATATCCAAATAAATATTAATAGTCGTCACAAAAGTGACTATTTGTTGAAGAGAAATACAAGTTAATAATACAACAAACAAAGACACAAGGTAATATTCGTTCCACACACTCGATACAGAAAGTACAGAACAGCACTACAAGAGCAAGTGAATTGAATTGAAGTCCTAGGTTGGCTATGGATTCAAGTTCGAATGTCTTGCCAACAGAACGCGAGGTACCCTTATCATTACTCTTATGGACGATGGCGAAGTAAAAGCGTTGGCTATATTGAGTACAGGTTCTATACCAACATCAACCCAGCTAGATTTACAATAAATAAAAAATAAATAAATAATTGTCAAGAGAGCTGTCTATGACTACGTTGAGGACAATAAAGTAATTTCTGCGTCTAATATACAACAAACTAATAAACACATTGCGTGCCCATTCATGTTTTTTTCTTCTTAAGTGGAATTTCTTGAGGTAAAGTAAGATGACTTTGGGTATACAGTCCCCTTGTGTCCCACTGCCGTAGAAATCCAACGGGGATTGATCAAATAATATTTGACCGATTTCTTTGTTCGACGCATGCGTTGTAGAGTTGCGACAATAGTGAGACCTGTGCAACACAAGTGCAAGTAATTCATTTACCTGCTCATCTTACGAATTTAATTTATATAATTTTCCAAACAGTACGAGTTAATTTATCTTTATCGTAATTTCATATTGAGTTTTATGGGCTGTAAATGTAATCATTGGCTTCCTGTAGGATGTGTAATAATGTACATTTGGAAATAACTGAAAAAAAAATTTTTTTTGTATTTCATAGCTAAAAGGATTGACCAAAGAAAATTTACGCGAAGAAATAGATAAATACATAGCTCTTCTTGATCTGGAAAAGAAGAGAAATGTTAAATCGGATAAATTGTCCGGTGGTATGAAACGGAGACTAGCCATTGGTATTGCTCTGTGTGGGAATTCTAAGGCAAGTGATACATGCAATATATAACCCTAAACTTCGTTCAAGGGGTAAATTCTACCTCACCCGTCACTTTTTGGTTTATAATTCCGTTTCTAGGGGATCGTCGTCACTCTTCCTCATCCATGTAATCTAAAAAGTACCGGTCGCAGCGTATCTAAACTCCCATTTACCGTACACTCACCGTAGAACAGTCCTGCCACCTACATAATATGCAGCGACTAAACAGCCAAAGCGCCCATTACAAACTGTTGTAAATCGAATATTCTAAATAATAGCTTCTTGATCTTCAAAGACGTTGCTTTTATTCAGTTGAAAAAACAAATTAATCTAAATACTACCTTAATCTACAGTTTTTAAAATTCCCTGAAAAATATATTGACACAAATTATTATCAAAATATAGATTTAAATAATTCGCATTATATATTGTAAGCATATTTTATATATTATTAACATATTGCTATAATTACAACACAGTTTTCAAGAAGAAAAATAGTTACCAAATAATAGATTAAAATTATTTTTAAGAAAAAAATTTTGATACGAAAAAAGTTCGAGACAATTTTATGAAATCGTATTACATCATTAAATAATATATTATTATTTGTAAGTATTATTATTTGTAATATATATTATTTGTCGTTTAACAGACACAAATTATTGCTGGATAAATATGCAATAATTGCAAATAATTGCCATGTTCTGAAACTTTTAAAATGTTCCTATTTTATCACTGCGATATTATCAGAGCTACTGTTCTACGTTTTTTCTTAGTGATTATAGAATTTGTATAGCTTTTATTAGTTTATTGCGCGCCGTTGCCCGTGTTTTTTGCTCATTCCATTCTTGTACTGAGGATAAAAATAAAATATATCTAAATTGCGAAATCAAAATAATTTTATTTACTAGTTTTTAAAAACATGTATAGCTGTATATTTTTGTTCCTTTTCGAGTCTGCTTTCCGTACGGGCCACGTTAACCTAGCAACGCCATCGCAGCCTATGTAGGACCCTGTCTAAGTGATAGTTGGTCTCTACTACTTCAGATTGTACTGTTGGACGAACCAACGGCTGGCGTTGACAGCGCAGCACGCCACCTATTTTGGAACGTTATAAGGCAAGAAAAGACAAATCGCACTATATTGCTGACTACGCATATTATGACTGAGGCCGATGTATTGGGTGACCGCATTGCGATTATGGCTCATGGGAGACTTTTATGTTGTGGAAGTCCCTTCTTTTTGAAACAACGATACGGTAAGTAGATAAGCAACAGTAAAAATCATTATCGGCACTAAAATTTTGTTGCTGTGCATGCTTATTCAATATGCTTTCTTTCCGTCCTAATTACATGTAAAATCTCTATTTAAGAATCATCTCGTTATCGCATAGTATTTTGAATGTACCACCTTAAACTTTTTTTATTTCGATAAATGAATGCGGTGCAGTTCACCGTGACTTGAAGTGTGCAATGAGACCGAGAGAGGAGAAAATAGTTCAGCTGCATATCGCATCTTCGCAGGTCGATGATCCTTTCATTTATATGAATGTGTAAGATTCAAGGCAATAACAAACAGATCTTGCTAGACGCAGAGCAGTGCAGATGAAGAATCGTATAATGCCTGGCTCGTGAATCGGAGAAAAAAGGTTTCGTGCAGGAATTAAGTGAGAGGGGTGGAAGGAGGATCAAGCGGTTCAACATATTACTTATTTTAATAGTTATTGGCTTGAAAATATTGATTTTCAAAATTTTCGTTGCACCAACATAAGTAATCACTGACAGTCATTTCTAAATGTTTGATATGTGATGAGGTCACCCTGCCCTGCACCGCACGAAGGATTTTGGTGATGTGACAGTTTCTCTTCATTATAATTAACAAAGTGTTAACGAAGTGTTCCATGGTGGTATCTTAATTAGTTCGTGATATTTTGCGAAATTTCGGAAAATAGCATTGCACTCTTATTCATACCTGACAAATAAGACTTTCGAGAAATATTTCCTAAATTAATTTTTCTTTTTCAAGACTTAGACAACATCTTATCCAAATTTTAAGTACCAACCTTAAATATTGTTCTCTCATTTGACCAGTCGTCGAATTTCGGACAACGATTTAAATATTTTCACTTCTTTTCATTCATGTGAAATTTAAATACTAACCTTTGAAGAAAATTATTGTTAGAAATTTTAACGTTTCTTACATAAGTTACAGTAACAGAAAGCATCAATCAGTTCGTGAAAAATAGTGAGAGTAGTATACCATATTATTAGCGCTAACAACTAACTGCGAAAAACATTTATACCCTTTGCACTCATCCAGCAGTCATACATCCTGCACTCATCAAGAGTAAAATATCGAAGAACAAAAGTTCGGAGTGTACATCAATCCAGAATTTATACCTTATTAATAAAAATATATACTGTCGTCGAGAGCTCAACCGGTCGCTTCCTCTTAGTGTCGACGGGGCGCGCCTCTCCCTTGCATTGCCTCAGTTTTCCGCCTTCACTTTCTGCCCCAACCAAAAGAATGAAAACCACAACAGACTTCGGAAATTAATTCAACAAGTAAATTTTTTGAGGTTATGTTGAACGATCGGGTTTTTTAATTAGTTATTTGTGCAATTACTATTCTTAACAGCATCATCAAACTATATCGCGTTCATTATCGTGCCTCAACCGCTACATCGCGTCTCTACACGCAAAGCTGTGGGAACGAGATATCAATGGCGGATGCGAAGGAGGGGGACACGGGGTGCCCGTACCACTACCAAAACACGAGATAGAAATAGAAAAGGAAGTTTTTTACTTGAAAAACAAAAGTCAGTATGCTCATTGAAAGGAAAAATGCCAACTAATGAAATATGCGTAAAACGACGACTTTATTGATCAAACTTATGACTTACTTTGCTAGTATAAATTTCCACTCCCACAAGGAAACGTAAGCATGGGGCTGCGATATTTCACTGTTTCTAGTACGTACACACTCCAACGAGATTCCAAGCCACTTATCTAATAGAAAATTACCTCTATAAAATGAGTAATAATAATATTATACGATTCATAAATGAAAGGAACATTTTTTTCTTTATGGCCTGGATCCGCCCCTGCGTGATGTCGCATCACCACACTTGATCCGGTATCTCGAGAGCAATCAAGGCTACAACCGTCTGATATCTGCTTCGGAGCGTTGGATTCACATCATCACGTGTAATCAACCAAATTAAGGCTCGTCTGCAATGAACGTGAACGTACCATAGACGTATGAGATACGTAACGCGCAGACGTAAGACACACGGCTCGCAGGACTCGAGTATCCGCAATGAACGTAGAGACAACTCGAATGGAAGTGGCGTCTCGCTAGAAATTATCAAACCAATGCCAAGTAACCTAACTCTCATTTAGCACCTAATAAATTTAAACTACATAATATTACTATTATTATAGGAGTCTATTGTTCTAGACTGCATTTGTAGTAGAACCTCGATTAATCGTGGCTCGGTTAACCGTGTTCGCGATTAACCGTGGTGCCCACTCTTCCGTCGAAAAAAAGAATTTCAACTACAATTTCTACTAAAAGTAAATTAGTTAATTGTCCTACACGTCATCATTCGCAATTTGTACGCCTTTTTGACAATAAATGTATTATCATATATAAATCCAACTACTTCCTACTATTTCCACGCTTGGGTGTAGGTTCCTCGAAACTTAGAGACAGAGACTCTCAGGCAGCAATAAAATTTTGACTTCCAGGATGTAATGAATTTGAGATGATATTAGAAATGAAGTAAGGAAAGTCGTTTCAAACTGCAAGAAACGAAGACTGATTACTTCGTATTTCAACCCATGATAACGTGACATTCTACACACATATGTATACATGTTTATGTACATAATTCATTAAATAAAGTGTCTCGATTAACCGATTACTCATTTATCCGCACGACCCCATCCACCCCATTTCCTTGGATAATTGATATTATATTGCATACATATAAATTCAATCATACTAAACAATGAATAACTTACGAAACACTCACTTACTTTCTTATATGGATAGATGCTTAAATGTACGTAAGAAGGTATATTACTTGACTAAAATGAGTAGGCATATAGATAAAAGAACAAATCAGTGTATCAGACAATAGAAATAAATACATAGTAGAGAAATGTTGTATTCAATACAATATCTATGTTGGTTCTTCTATATATGAAATTCTTGATGTTATATTATCATTTTTATTACGATCTCTTTGGACATTATCCATCGTCTTAACCTGTTTATATCGTCACAACAGGTGTATTTTCGTTTTACAACGTTTCGGACATTCTATCTACGTCTACCTTGAGGTGTCCGGCAGCATCTATGTTGTGTTGAATGACGGTAATTGAGGTGTGGAGTGAAGTGCTAAGTCAAACCTGCGATAAGTAGCGGAGCGGAGCATTTTTTTCCCCGACCTGTGTTATCTTATGGGCAAAGTCAAATCTGCAGTCGTGTAGCGGAGAGGGGGGGACAATTTTTCACCCGCTGCTTGCAGCGGAGATCTCCACTACAAATTTCGACCTTTTTACGGACGATTACGATATACATTACGCTTACTAAAATATGTTGCTACGTTCACGTTTCTTGTTACGATTTGTTGTCACCTAATGACTACTCAAACCACGAGTCGTTAATGATCTATGTTGTATTTATGTATTTTAATAAGAACAATACATATCGTAATCGTCCGTAAAACGTAAAAAGTTATTTATTTATTTATCATACAGACGTTAATATCATAATGGAAGTTAATAGTAGAATACTTACATAATTATTCAATTAAAATATTATTACCTTTTAAAATGTACCCTTACGTGTAATTTATCAATAATTATTGATAGATAACTACCTTCCAAAATACTTAACATTATTGACTCAGACAAAAATGTAGAAGCAAAAAAGGAAAGTAGGAGACACAACCTCAGTAGCTCATTGCAAGACTTCACTTCAATTATAAGCTCAACGGAACGCGCCTCAAATCACATTTGACGGAAACTAGGCAAACGCTGGTGTGTGGATAACAATATTATTTACACAATAATGTTTCCTTACACCTCAAAGAGTGTATCTTTCCGAGAACGGCAGGCGTAATTCTTGGTATTCCAGGTTTAATATTCCGGGAAGAAGCAGTGATTCCAAAGGGTTCTGTTTGGGAGATATGAATATTATTTTTAAATACACTTATAAAATTAAACTTTCTCATTAAAATTACAATTAATAAAATTATATTATTTTAAATTCTAAAGCAGCTTCTTTTTCCTTTCCTTAAGAAATTTTACTAACATTATTCCATCGAAAGAAACGAAAATATTACACTGTCATATTTCTTCTGTATGCCTTCTCGTTTACATCACATTTTATAAACGATTCAGTCACCTATAATTAGGAATGAATGTCCGTATTCACATACCATTCTTTTAATAAAAATTAAGTTTCAGCTTTTGTGCTGCTAACTCACATTACTTCTTAAAACGAGGGCATTGCTTTAATCTAAATCGAGAATTTAAGAACTTGAAGAACGCTATTAATTATACGTGAGTGACACAACACACAAAAAAAAATTAAATTACAAAAAATGGTGCCAATGATCGCTACATAATGGAACACATAACCTTACTTGTGACTAAAACCTTTAATTAGTTGGACACACATAAAACACTTAGTCATGACTGCAAGTGAGTACTTTTTTTGGTGCAACGTAAATTTTGAAAACTGTACTACATTTTTATTATCGTTGAATTCTTCAATTTTAATAACTTTGGACAGAACACGTAACGAAAGTATTGTGTATGCTCACAAGCTCGGGAAATTTATTTTAGTTTTCAAATATTCCGTCAAAGTTTTCATAACTTTTGTCAAAAAATGGTTATTTAAAAAAACTGCACAAACGTCGAAAATTTTCGTAATTTTTGTATTGACAAGTGGTTTTGTGAGTCAAATTATTTGCTGATTAACTGCAGATTGGTGTTCAACACCCCAAAAAACGGTAGGAAAAATTTCTCCTGCACAGCTTTCCATCTAAAAATCCCAGATAACTAACCTTCAAGTCGCCACTGCAATTTCGGTTCCCTGTCCTTAGCGAGTTGGCTGCTACTAATTGCCCTTCGTATACCCTTGACGGGCAGCTATGTCCATCCCTATGATAGAGGAATTTATCTAAACTCGAATTAATTTTAATCGTTAACAACCATACAGATTATTTGAAAACGTTCAAAATTACTTTTGAATCTATTTTGTAATGATATTTGGTACGATACGCGTAAGGCCGGTATTACACGGTCATATATCTGTAATACTATGATCAAATATATATGACCAAAGATATAATAGTGTAATGCAAAGCTTTGATCATAGTTCAACCACGATCATATATCTATGACATCATATCTTTAATCATGGATACATAACATTGAAATATGACTGTGTAATACCAGCCTAAGTAATCTAATTGCAATGTTTCGTTACATAGCATTCTAACTTTTTGAGAGATATCGCATGTCAAGTACGACGTAAATGTGTATTATAATGTACATTCAAAGGGAAGACGATACAGGTGTAACAAGTTTCGAAATGCAAGTACGATCTACTCATATGTATGATTACATTGCGCAGGGTCTGGATACAAGTTATCGATTGAGAAAGAGCCTAAATGTGATACGAATGAGGTGACAGAACTCCTCAAGAGTCACATTCCGACGGTGAGGCTCTCGCAAGAAATAAAGAGAGAACTGATATATGTACTGGATGAGAGAGAAATAGCAAAATTCGAAGCTATGTTGCGTGATTTGGAGGAAAACAGTGAAAAGTTATACGTGATGAGTTTCGGATTATCTGCAACAACCATGGCAGATGTTTTTATCAAGTATGTACTTTTTGTAATGTGCCGGTTATGTAGCCTAGGCTCTCGATTAACGGCAAGAATTATCGTCTCGATAGTCACCGATAATGGACATCGCCGAATAGCACATTCCGTTTCTAAACGTGCAATATTTTATCATATGACATGGTTAATGTACGAAACATGTATGGTACGATTCTGCTGCTCATTTTGCACGGTTCTATGTTCTTACTTCAGTAATAGGCGATGGGAAAAATCCATTTTCCCGGATGTTAACTGTCTAAACTATTAGGTGTAGACGTAATAATACCTTAAGAGATAATGCGCTTATAACAAAATTCATTTTTGGGCAAAAAGTTGTGTAATAGAACAAAATATACAAACATAATGTAAATATATTCAAATATAATGCATCAATCAAATAGCTGAGGATGAAAAGAATATATATATATATATATATATATATATATATATATATATATATATATATATATATATATATAT
>NNCF01130106.1:33881-89808 GCA_002313205.1 Laupala kohalensis | reverse complement strand
TTTTACATTGTAGAAGCACTGGTGCAGGAGGTAGTTTTTAACCGCTGATTTGAACAGATTCAATTTCATAATGTCTTTTATATTCTTGGGCAGGGAATTATATAGAACGATTCCCGAATGATAAGGTCCTTTTTGGCAAAGAGTGGTTGACACTCTAGGACGATGAATATTACTACTATTGCGAGTATTGTGTTCGTGAACGTGACTGTTTCGTATGAAACAAGGGTGTTACTTTAGTAATTCTACGAGTTCTTTTATTCTATACTATGTGATCTAATTATTTTCCTCCGACACGAAATTTCTCGGAGACTTCCCCCAAAGATTTAATTCACCAGCTCCCTCGACCATTCCTTCTCCTAGGAGATTTCAACGCCCACGGGGTAGTGTGGGGCTCGTCGAACGATTGCCCCAGGGACCGACTGCTGAATTGTCTCTTTGAGCGAGAAGATTTATGCTTAATGAACACCGGGGAGATCACCCACTTTGCATTTGCCACGGGGTCATGGACTGCTGCAGACCTGTCCATTTGCTCTCCTGAAGTTGTCTTCCAATGGATGGCAGAAGATGAGCTACATGATCCGTCTAGGCGACTTGTGCAGCTTTTACCCCGCTGAGTGGTACGCCATATGAGAGCTTTGCGATCAACAAAGTGCTCCCGCAGATCACATTTTCTGATTTGTTCTGATTCGGTAAGTGCCTTTCAGGCAATCCAGAATATGTATCCGTCTGATAAGCTGATCCAGAACATCCAGGATGTGTTTTTTTCTCGCTCCAAAGTGATGGAAAGTACATAATGTTTTGTTGGATTCCCGGAGAAGTAGGAATCAGAGGAAATGAAACAGACGTTTCCGCAAAGACGGCATGCCTCAAGAATCGCATGGATTTCTTCACGATCCCAAAACGAGATCTGTTAAATTCTATCAAGATAAGGATTCTGAGTGAATGGAACAACGAGTGGTAAGCTGTTGAAAGGAATAAGCTCCGGCTTATCAAATGCTCTGTTAAGTCATGGAGCAGTTCCTGTAGGCCAGCCCGGCGCGACAAGGTCTTGCTGACCCGCATGAACATAGGACATTGTCCTCTCACTCATCAGTATCTCTTACTACTTCATGATGAACCCATTTGTAAGAAGTGTAGCTCTTCTCTGACAGTGCGTCACCTTCTAACTGATTGCAGAAGATACTCGAGTTTACGGAGACAAATTGGTCTTGCTGCAGACTTACCAAATATTCTCAAAAATGAAAAGGTTAATGTTAATAAACTATAGAATTTTATTAGTAGATCGGGTCTCCTCTCACAAGTTCTCGAGAGGGTTTAAATTTGCATCACTTTTTTCTATTTCCAGTCTTCTTTCCTTTCACCCTTCCTTTCTGTAATTAGAAAATATATTTTTTCCCCTTCTTTTTTATAATTTAATGTGTTGTCCAACTATTTTCTTTTCTTTCATCTTTGTATTTAGATCTTTGTTGAATTCGAGAGGGTTCTTTAGTGGGTATGGTTGAGATATTTGGCGAGTCCCACACACGGGGAAGAGTTACTACGGCTCTTCTCTATGGTGAGAAACTGCATTTTTCCCTACCTGCATGGGCTCTAATGACCTTGCTGTTGACGAGCCCTTAAATTCCCACAAAAAAATCAGTAATTCGGTATTAACAAACACGACCGTTTCATAAATATACATGCAGGGAAGTGTTAAAATATTTATTTCCTTGAATACAGGTTGACAAGAGTTTCGGGGGTAAGATTTACTAATAATCCGAACTATCCTTTTCTGAATTCTGAAAGTTTGAATACTCTGACCGGAATTGCCCAGAAGGTAATGCCGTAATATCAATGGGAGTAAACGTTTGCAAAATAGACGAAACGGGATATACGTGGACTAACTGCGTTAACGAAGATTCGGAATGCGTAACACATTTTGTTTAATGGGGAATTAAGTTTGTCAACGTGAGAATTCCATTTGAGGTTGTCTTTGATATGGAGACCTAAGAATTTTGTATTCGTAACAGTTTTTAATAGTGTTCCGTTTAAAGAAAGAGAAACCTGGGGTAAAGTATTTGTGATACTATTGTGAAATGACATAGACACTGTCTTGTCTGTGTTTACAATAAGACGATTTGCATGGAACCAAGCCGAATGGTTAGACAAAATGTTTTGAGCGTAGGTGTGTTTACATAGTAAATTAGTTTCATCAGCAAAAAGAACCATTTCGCAATCTGATGTGGATGATGACATGTCGTTCACGTACAATAAAAAGAGTATAGGACCGAGAATTGAACCTTGGGGTACACAGCAAGTAAGTGGCTTTGTTTCTGAAAGACAACGCTGAAGTGTTTTATTTTTAGTATAGGATATTTCGACCTGTTGATATCTATCTTTTAAATAAGAAGTTAGCCATTGATGTGGAAGTCTACGAATACCTAAAGAATGCAATTTGGAAAGGAGAATTTCGTGATCGATGACATGGATGAATGCTTTGGATAAATCACGAGAAAACACCCTGAGGATTTTCTCCACGGTCAACGGATGTGGTAACATAGTTTTTAAAAAAATATGGCGCTTGTAGTGGAAAAGGATTTCCTAAACCCGTGTTGATCGTCAAAGATAAGGTTATTTTTTGATAAAAATGTAGAAGACGCTTATAGAATGATTTTTCTAATTTTTTTGAGAAAGAGGCTAGTAGAGATATTGGTCAGTAATTTCCAATATTAAGTTTGTTTCCTTTCTTGTGAAAAGGTTTGTTCTTTAGCTCTCTTAAATATGTTAGGAAACACCTTCTGATAAAGAACTACTTAACCTATTTGAGTGGATTAAATGTAACGTGGGACAAAAAAATAACAATAATTTCTAATATAACATCTCTGTCTGTTGGAATTTGTTTTTTTTAATGAACGTATGATTATCATGACTTCACTTGCATTAGTTTCGGAAGTGAACATAGAATGGGGTACATAGGTGGATATATTTGGAGGAATGTTTTTGAGATATATTTGGAGATACTGCATTCGTTATTTTATCGACTTCTGAGAAGTAAGAATTAAACAAATTTGCGATGTCCTGTGGATTTGATACGATTTTGTCATCGTTTAGTAGAGAAATAATTTCTTTGCGATATTCAGAAGTTGACGTGTAATTTTTAACAATATTCCACATTGCTTTTCGGTTTCGGCTGTTCGGTTTTAGTACCTGCCTGTTGTTTTCCATAACTTTAGCTGCATAGACTATTTTTCGAAGAATAGTCTTATATTTACGAAAATAATCATGGCATTCGGGTGGTTGGTTATAGAGTTTTGAAAGATANGGTTATAGCGTTTTGAAAGATAATATAAACGGCGTTTGTTTTTTGAAGAAATCCTTATCCCTTGGGTGATCCATCTATTGTATTTCTTTGTGTTAATTAACTTGCGTTTTATGGGAAAGCTAGAGTTGTAATGTTTTAGGAATATTGAGATAAATATATTGAATTTGTCGTCGGTGTTTTGGCAATTGTATACATCTTTCCATGTTTCTTCACGCAAATAATTTATAAATATGGATTGATTTGTGTCATTTAACTCTCTTGAAAACGTGTAAAGTATTTTAAGTGGTTTTAGTTTATCCTTTATTGTCAAAACTTGATGAAGGTGATCGCTGTTGCCGGCGTTAGGCACTTCAGAGAAATACGAGATTCCATTGTTGACGATAATTTGATCTAGTAATGTTTGAGATGAACCGGAGAGGAGAGTAGGGTCGTTTATCGTAGTAATAAGGTTGAAGGAGTCGATAAGGTTCTTGAATCGATTTATTGGTGAATGTGCAGAGTCGGATGTTCTCAGGAAATCGATTGTGAAATCACCACACATATTAATAGATTTAGTTGATTTATGTGTGATATGTTTTAAAACAATTTCGAAGTTCCGAAAAAATGTGACAAGATCTTTTTGAGGATGTCTATAAATACACAAAAGAATAATATCGGTGTCGGTCTGATTAACTGCAGAAATTTCGAACGCACTATCTTTGCAGACGTTCTCGCGTCCTGGCAGTGGAGAAGATAAGATATCATTACGAACGTATATACACGTACCTCCGTGGGGATTTTTTACTTTAAATTTTTGTTGGCAGTGAGAACTTGCTAAATAATAATTAGAAATAGCACTATCATTGATTTTGTCAGTTGAAAACCAATGTTCTTTGAGGCATAGCAAATCGAATGGATTTTCGTGTACCGGAATTTCAATATCTGTTAATTTGGTTGAAAGGGATTGGACTTTATGATGAAATATAATTATTTTATTTTCGCAAAGAGTTTGTGATTCACGATAAATGGAATTCACTTTAGATTGTGGAGAGGAAATTGTATTTGGCACAGCTTCTAGTTCCGGATGAAGCCCGCCCACTGCACCCGAACGCGATTGTCACCTTCCAGTACCATATCGTACTCCTGAGCGTAGTTGTGTGTATGGGGTGGTAGGAGATGTGAATGGAGGAATAGATAAGGAGGTGATGATGTGGTAGGAGCAGAGGGAGGTGGAGGAGGAGATGATGAGATAGGAACAGGAGGAGGTTAAGGAGTGTGTACAGGGGTAGGTGGATGATTGAGGTCAGATGTGAAGCTAGGAGAGAACGGAAGTGATTTTTCCCAGACGGTCTCAGTTGTAAAACGTGCTGGGTAAAGTCCTTGGCAGTCAGGTTATGTCGTATTACAGATTATTCGGAATATATGTTTTATAATTCGTAACTATTAAAATAATAAAATTTGAGACATAATTAAAATAGAGCACCTTTCTTTAGGCAAGAGTCTAAAGGGACTGCATATAAAATCCACCTCTATCTGAAGGAAAACAGGAGAAAACACCGAGCCAGGATAGGGCTATAGAATTAATGTACCCAAACGTGCCAAGTGTGTGTACAGATAAAACTAAATTTAAATGAACAATAGGATATAATAAAAGTATGCAGGAATATAGTTTTCAAATTAAATCATTAATTTTTAAAGGCTACAGCTATTATGTGATAAAGTGTAAGATCAATTGACGTATTTAATATTTTAAAAAATAATTTCCAAAATAACGTGATGGGAAACGTTATTAAATAAACTTTTTACAAATAAGTAAATGAACTTTATTGTCAAAAAATCTATTGCAAACTACGTATCACCACGTGGGGGATTTACTCTTCTAATTTACTATTCTTAAACAAGTAAGGGACCATCCCATTAATTCCGACCAAGGGCCCAAGTGCAGTGGCGGATTAAATAATTGTACATTTTTTATCAAATATGTATTGTTATAAATGTATTATACCAAAATGAATCGTAGATAATAAATGCAGTCGAAATTCGATTTGAATAGTAACAAGAGTATTAAATGACATTCCCGCCTATGAAAAAAATCAACCCCTATCCGGAAGAAAACCAGAGAAATATCCAGGACAGGCTGGGACTACAGGGATAATATATACAACCGTGCCAAGGATGGGTACAAATAGAAATAAAGTATTATATATAAAATGGATCAAAAGAACGTGCATGAAAAATGGAATTTAATCAGTATCTTATAGTACTATAACAATAGTGACAATGTGTAAGAGAAATGAACATCACTTAACCATCTTAAATCATATGGAATACAAAATTTATTGATAAATTGAATCTCTCATTGACTTGTTTTATTGAAATCTGTAAATTCTTTCACATTATAGAAGTAATAGGGCATTAGAAAACTTCTAACCGCGGATTTGAAGGGATTAAATTTATTAATATCTTTTATATTTTTTGGAACGTAATTATATAAAATTATCTCTGAAATATATATTGTTTTCGGTAAAGAGTGGTTGACGCACCAGGACTATAAATGCTAGCTGTACTTCAAGTGAACTAGTCTGTTTCTTCAAAAGTAGGCGTGGGATATCTAATAATTATGTCTTAACAAACACTACTTAATAAATATATATGCAAGGGAGAATAAGAAACCGTCGAAGTGAGTCGGTCCACGTCCTGACGGAGGGATACAGAGAAGGCTCTCAAGTATTTCTTTTCTTTTACTTTTCTTTCATCCTATTTTCCTATTTTCAGTTATCGCTTTTATCTTCCTTTCTGGCCTTCTCTGTGTGCTGAACGCTCATCCATGTGTTTGCCGTCCATGGCGATCCGTGTCGGAGGGAATGGGTGTCCTGGCTAATTGAGGGGTCCATGCACCGCTAGAAGAATTCCTTGTCAAGTGTGAGCTCCACGCTGCTCTTAACCGTAGCAAGGGAGTGATCACTTGCAGGGATATCATTGACATGTCCTGTGAAGACTTAGTCAAGGAATAGGAAGTTGATCACGTGGTAGATGTCAGTAAGATCATGAGGAAAGTTGGTGGTGTTCCTGAGAAGACCACCTCCTTTATCGTGACATTGGACTGTCGTTAAATTGCCTCGAGACCTAAAAGCTGGATGGCCAAACCTGCCAATGCGACCGAATATTACAAATCCTCTGCGCTGTTTTAAGTGCAAAAGGTTTGGACACGCGGCAACATCGTGTAACAGCCGTGATACCTGCGGGAAGGTGGGGAAAGAGGCACACAAAATCATCGTTTCATGCCCAGGGTCTGTCAAATGCATTAATAGCTCAGGCAACCACCCAGTATGGGGCAGGGAGTGCATTACTTTTCTCAAAGAGAATAAAGTGCCGGAGATTAAGACTACAGAGAAGATCCCGTACGGTAAAGCACGGAAGAAATACAGGGTTTTACACCCTGTATTTTCTACGAGTTACTCCACCGCAGCATAGACCAAATTCACCGACGTGCCTACAAAAACATGCTAGTGCAATTGTAGGAAGGAAGTCCTTCAAGCTGTTCCCGCGAATCCAAAAACTTCAGCCAAACTCAGTCCTTCTCCTTCAACACAGAAAAAATCCAGCAGTGTTTTTTCTGCGTTACAGCATGTACCAAGCAACATATGAAGAAAAAGAAGGGTTCCGTGGATAAAACCCTGAACCTAGCCGATTTCATAAAACAACAACACCGTCCAACATGTCGCGGAGGCGTAAAAAGAACGTCTCTGTACTTCCTTCCTCCGTCGGATTGTTCATCATCCGATGGTGACGCAGAAATACAGTCACGAGTCCGACATAGGAGGTTCCAGATCGTAATGGCTTCCGTACATCTATGGAACCTTAATGGCTATATAACTCAACGTGAAGAGGTCTTACCGCGTCGCAATCCAATCTGTATTTGCCTCCAAGAGAGACACCATATACCAGAAAACTCTCCCACACTGCGCGGATACATCAGTTTCAAATATAACGACACCACGGGAGACCGAGCAAGAGTTGCCATTTTTGTTAAAAACACTATCCCCTCCTCACCCGTTCTCCTACAAAATCAAATCCAGGCTATAGCAGTCAAAATTCACAGCATATCAGCTATGAACGTGTGTTCAATATATCTTCCTCCGACACCAGATTTATCGGCGACTTCTCTTAGGGATTTAATTCACCAGCTCCCTCGACCATTCCTCCTCCTTGGAGTTTTCAATTATAGTATACTGTGGGATTCGTCGAGCGATTGCTCCAGAGGCAAACTGCTGAATTATCTCTTCGAGCGTGAAGATTTATGTAAAATGAGCACCGGGGGGATGACCTACCTATTCCACGGGGTCGTGGACTGCTATAGACCTTTCAATTTTTTCTCCTGAAGTTTCTAATATCTGCCAATGGAAGGTAGAAGATAAATCTGATGGTAGTGGCCATCATCCTATCTAGTTGTCCTCGCAGAAACGTGCAACTGTTCCCGAATGCAAACCTCAGAAATAGACTCTCAGTAATGCTAACATGATACCGTACCGTTCTCGTGCTTTCTTCAGAGAATCAGGAAGTGTACAAGGGAGGGTCGACCATCTGACCAAGGTGATTCATCACGCCGCGGAAAAAAACATTCCGAAAACATCTGTTTCTGCGAAGACCTCATGTCCCCTGGTGGAACGACACATGTAAGTCAACCATTCGGGCGAGGCGTGAGAGGTTTGCGGAAATTTAACGGTAGTCCATCTCCGGAAAATCTGGCTCCATATCTGATTGCTTGAGCAAAAGCGCGCAGAACCACCAAAGAATCCAGATCCACCTCCTGGAAGGTGTTTATAAATATCATTAAGAAAACAATATCGTCCACTAAAGTATGGGAGTCTATCCGAAAGATATTCGGAAGGTATTCACGAGTCTATATATGTGGATTCAATTAACAGGGTCAGGTTCCAACCAACAGCACAAAAATAACGACAGTGATGGGTAAATACTTTGCTGATCTAACATCTACAATAAACTGCGATCCTGATTTCGCGAGGAAAAGGGAAATACCAGAGAGGACCCAATTTCACTTCCATTCCACCAACTGGGAACCCTAGAACTCTTCCTTTTCAATGCGCGAACTTTAGTCAGCTCTGCAATAGCCCACGGCACTGCTCATGACCCTGATTCCATTCACTACGAGATGCTCAGGCAACTCAGTCTAGAATCGAAAGAATACCTTCTGGATATCTTTAATCTTTCATCGCCGGAGGGAATATTCCCTAATTCCTTGAAGGAAGCAACGCTTATCTCTCTAGTACAACCCGGAAAGGACAAAGCAGTTATCGAAGTATCGCCTTGATGAGTTGCGTCGGTGAAACTCTGGAGAGAATTATCAACCGTCTCGTCTGGTATCTTGAAAGGCATAACCTGCTGAATCGATCTTAATGTGGTTTCAGGAAATTTCATTCAACTCTGGACAACTTACCTCTCCTGGAAACAACAAGCCAAGATGCCTTCGTCCGAAGACAACATGTCGTCGGAATATATTTGACGTCCAGAAAACCTATGATACTACTTGCCATTATAGCAATTTTAAACAACTCTATTCCTGGGGTTTATAGGGCATCTTCCTCTAATGTTACAGTCCTTTTTTGGATCAGCGTTCCTTCCGATACAAAATTGGAATAGACACTTCGGATCTGCTACTTCAAGAGATCGGTGTTCCACAGAGTTCAGTCCTGAGTGTGACCTTATTTGTAGTGGCCATTAACATCATAACATATGCTGTAAAGAATAATGTCCAACCCTCTCTTTTTGTCGATGACTTTGCCATCTTTTGCTCATCGCAGGTTGTCAAAGGTGCTGAGCGACAAATCCAACTCGTCCTCAATAGATTGAACCACTGGTCAAAGACGACTAGCTTTTGTTTCTCTGCTGAAAAATCACTTTGATCTTTTTAGTAGGAGACCATGCCTCCTGCCAGAACCCCACTTCTCCCTGGGGGACACGTTCTAAAATTCTGTAAAATTCATAGGTCAAATCTTTGATTAGAGACTTAATTGGATGAACATCTTACAAACCTAATAGCCAGGACATTAAAGGCTCTATCTATTAAAAATCTATTGAGTAGCAAGGAATGGGGTGTGGATCGCTCCTTCTTGCTGCAGTATCGAGCATTCATAAGATCACGGCCCGATTTTGGCTGAGTTGTATATAGCTCTGCTCGTGCAAGCTATTTAAAGAAGATGGATAGTGTCAATCATGCAAGAATCAGACAAGTTACGGGAGTCTACCGTACTAGCCCCACTCCGAGTTTGTATGCCGAGAGTGAAGAACCATCTCTTTACCTCCGGCGGCAACTACTAATGTTACGACACTTTTGCTATGTGCTTACTTTACCCGACAATCTGGAACACAACGCAGTATTTCATCCTTCCACTTCTTCCACCAGTTTCTACAACAACAGACTGAGAGCAACCAATCCATTTGGATATCGCTCCAAGCAAATTTAGGAAACCTTGAATATACGCACACATAATGTCTTTAATCAAGGTTTCAGTAAGACTCCTCTTTGCCGATGGTGTCGACTGCTCCATGGTGTTTCCCCGTACGATTTGTGGCTACCGTCTTGGCGACTTGTGCAATGTTCACTCCGCTGAGTGTTACACCATTTTGAGAGCACATCGATCAACAAAGTGCTCCCGCGGATAAAATTCCCTGATTTGCTCTGATTCTCTAAGTGCCCTTCAGGCAATCCAGAATATGTATCCGTCTGATAAGCTGATCACTCCAAAGTGACGGAAAGAACATTTGTTTTTCTGGATTCCCGGACACGTAGGAATCAGAGGAAATGAGGAAGCACTTTTCCGCAAAAGCTGCATGCCTCAAGAATAGCATGGATTTCTTCACAATTCCAAAAAGTGATCTAAGGATCAAGACAAGGATTCTGAGTGAATGGAACAATGAGTGGTTGTCTGTTGAAGGGAATAATCTCTGACTTAACAAATCCTCTGTTAAGTCATGGAGCAGTTTCTGTAGGTCAGCCAGGCGCGACGAGGTCTTGCTGACTCGCCCGCGCATAGAACATTGTCTTCTCACTCATCGGTATCTTTTGCTACTTGATGATAAACCCGTTTGTGAGAAGTGTAGCACTTCTCTGACAGTGCGTCACCTACTAATTGATTGCAGAAAATACACTAGAATACGGAGACATATTGGTCTGGCCGCAGATTTTCCAGCAATTCTCAGAAATGAAACGGATGATGTTAATAAACTATTGAGTTTTATAAGTAGATCGGGGCTCCTCCCATAAGTTCTCGGGAGGGTTTAAATTTGCATTCTTCTTTCCTCTTCCCTTTTCTTCTTTACTTTTATTCTTTCTTTCCGTAGTTTGAAAATTACTGTTATCAGACATCATAATTACAATTAACAGAAATTATTATTCTAATAACCTTTTCCTTTTCTTTCCTCTCATCTTTGTTTAATTCAGGAGGGTTTTATAGTATGTATGTTCGAGATACTCGGCGAGTCCCACGCTCGGGGGGGGGGTTCACTACGGCTCTTCCCTATGGTGCGAAACTGCATTTTTCACCTCCTGCAACGGCTCTAATGACCTTGACGTTGACAAACCGTAAAGCCCCAAGAAAAAATGAGAATATTTAGTTCTCTAAATAAAGATTTACAGGAATTCCGGGGGTGAAATTTACAGGTAATTCGAACAATCCTCTTTTGGATTCTATAAGTTTGAATGCTCTGAGAGAATTGAATCAAAAAGTTAATGCCGTATCGGAAATGAGAATAAATATTTGCAAAATACTCGCAGCGAGAAACGCGTTTACTTACATCGTTTTCTAGAATTCGAAATGCGTAATATAATTTTCTTAGTTTCAATTTAATATTAAAAACTGTGACAATTTCATTTGAAGTTGTCTTGAATATGAAGCACTAAATATTTGGTCAACGTGACAGTTATTATTTGAGTTCCGTTTACCGAAAGTGATGAAGGAGGAATAGGTTTTGTTAAACTATTGCGAAATGACATGAATACAGTTTTATCAGCATTAACAATGAGACAATTTGATTGAAACCGAGACGAGAAGTTAGATATAATTTTTTTCGCATTGACATGTTCACATAGTAATTAATAATAATAATAATAAATTTATTGTCAAAAAACAGTACAAACTGCGTATGACCACGTGGAGGGAAAAAAAACTAATTTAGTAAATTAGTGTCATGGCTAAAGAGCACAATTTTGCAATCTGGCGTGGTGGATGACATATCATTTACGAACAATAGAAAGAAGATAGGGCCTAAAATTGAATCATGAGGAACTCCGCAAGAAAACGGCTTTGTGGATGGAATACTTTATTTTCAACACGGGAAATTGTGACTTATTGATGCCTGTCTTTCAAGTAGGATGTTAGCCATTTATGTGCCAATCCACGAATGTCGTATGAATGCAGCTTTGAGAGAAGAATTTTGCGATCGATTACATCAAATGCTTTCAATAAATAAAGAAAAAAACCTTGAGAATTATCTCCACGGTCAAGATAAATGATTACATCATTTAAAAAGAAAATATAACGCAATTAGTAGAAAGGGATTTCCCGAAACCGTATTGATCGTTTGAGAGAACATTATTATGGGATAAGAAGTCTAAAAGTCGCTCATAGAAGAGTTTTTCATGGACTTATGAGAAAGTTGATTATAAGGATGTAGGTCGAAAGATTTCAACATCACTTTCATTTCCTTTCTTGTGTAATGGTTTCACTTTAGTCTCTTAAATATGTCAGAAAACACGCCTTCTGACAAGCAGCTATTGAGAATATGAGTGATTGGATTTAATATAACGCGGGAGGAACATTTTACTCTAAATTCAGGTATGTCGTCTATACCTGCTAAAAATTTATTTTCTAATGATGTTGTTAACGCTAATGCCCCTTTTTCACAACGCCAGATTGGCTTCAGATAAATGGAAGATACTAGTTGGGTTCCAATGAATGGAATTTGGCTTCTCCAATTGACCTTTATCTGTCCACACCTGTGGTGTTCAACTCGAATTATAGTTCATTTTACATCAAAATTTTCATCAAACGTTGGGGGCACAACTTTGTATTTTAAATCTATGCTTTGAGAATAATTATTTTAAGTGACATGAACGGCGAGTGAAAATAGAAAGGTGTATTACAAGATTAAAATATACTAAATATTAAAAATACTTTCTAAGAAAAGGAAATATACCATTTAATTTTTTCAGCTTGAAATAATATAAATTTGTTGATGAGAAACAATATATTGCGTTACAAATTAAAGAATATTACTCATAACTTTTAGTCGTTAAGCAATATTTTGTCAAACCCCATCCGATCGGTCGAAAGTGTGTAGAAAATGGCCCGCGAGCTATGATAAGTTGGACAGCGATGTTCCACAAGATGCAGAGCATTGGCGCTGCATGTACAACCGTAGTAGCTGACACAGTAACTGACACGACGCCAGTTTTTAAGTAACGCCGCTTCAAGTGGTGGAGGGAGAAGTATGAGACGCAAATAGTTGGTTTGATTCTACTCCGCAGGACAATTCATTGGCATGCCAATTGTGGAGTATACTGGCTTCTAAATCAAGCTAGTGGTGCTCATGCGAAGTCAGTTATTATCTTCCATTCGTCTGAAGCCGACCGGTAAATGTGAAAACGCGACATAACAGAATCGTGACGATCCTGCTCCTGATGCAGCATTGGTTTTTCGTTGATGATCGTAAACTATCAAGTTGGTGTAAGAGAGCTCTCGTGAAAAAAAGTGAATCTTGTAAATATTTGTGTATTAATTAGTAAAAGTTGAATTTTCACAGAAATTCTCAAGACTGCGATTATAAGCATTGGATATTTTCGTGTAGCAGAATTAAATTCAAAATTTTCAGCCTTTTCTATCATTTTATGTCGTCTTTGAGCTGACTAGTGCTTTAATCGAATTAACTTATTCACAAACTCATAGTGAACTCGAAAACGGAACACCGATAATTCCCGAAGAAAATATACTATCCCGTTTAAGTTGTTACCAGTGTTAGGATTTTTAGGAACACACCTTTTTCCTAAGAGTAAATAAATATTCGGAAAGATATGATATTGTGAAAAATTCTCTCGTGGTGAGATAGGATGCTCTTTTTATGCACATTTTTTTCCTTGCTGGAACCATCATTCCTTGTTTTCACCAACCTTGCCCATTATCCCATTTTTTCTCTTTTACTGTAATATTTCATCAATTTTTAGAGCGCATTTTCTCATTTATAAGAGATATGATGTGACAGTTTTAATTTCATTTTAAATGGTTTCATCAAACCTTTAAGTAATTTACAGTTGTCTCCTCAACTTAGAATGAACATGCCAGTTATAAACCTATCTACTTTCGTGGAATACGTGACTAAAAGGACTTTTTCCAAAAAAATGTAGAGATGCTTAATATCTTGAAGAACAACAGTTTCCAATTTTTTTACTTTCCAGTACACAGGGAAGTGTATTGTAAACGGTCGAAAAAAAGTTCTCTTTGGATCTTTGCGAAATGGGTCCAGGGGAGTTCATTTTCAAATTTTCTGATAATACTTGCTTGCTTGCAAATAATTATACTAGACAGAGAAAGATGATTTCTTGAATAAGTTGAGTAAAAAAGTACCTTTTTGTTACTTAGCATCTTTTCTTGTCCTTTTTCCGTAATAAATTTACAAATATAAATCTTGACACTGGTTATTACTGTTTTGATTGAAATTAATTCGTGTTCAATTTTTCGAGGAATCATGATGACAAGAATAATTGGGACTGATAGATGCAATATAGATGAGTTAAATAATCGCTTAATACGATATTACGTCGGCACTTTTGAAACGGAGATAATGTTTTTATTTATTCTTACAGAAACTATGGAGAAACAAAATTTGATGGACACCAAAATGCATACAGGATCGAAACTGTATCATTACCGTTTCTTAGCTATGTTCTACAAAAGACAAGTAATTTTCAAACGAACCTGGGTTGTTTACCTTATACATTGTTTGATACCAGTTTTTTTCTACATTTTCGTACAGGCGATCAAGCGCTTAAGTAGTTTCTCAATTGGTGATCCTCCACCACTACTCCTGGAGCTTAAGGTGAATATAACAATGAAAAAATAGAAAATTTGATTAATAAAAATTACTATTAAAAAGATGTTGCAATCTGCATATGACCACATGGTCGGTGGGGGGGGGGGGCAGTTACTAACAAAAGTTACTCTCCGGAAACATCCAAGACTGATCCCATCAATTCTGATAAAGGGCCAAAGGACAGTGGTAGATTTAATATTAATAACAAGTTATTTAATATGTGATGTTATCCGTTTAATATTTCCAAATAAATCTTCGATATTGATGCAATGAAAATTCGAAATTAATAATAACAAATATATTAATGACATGTGCACCTATATTTCAATCTGCCTCTACCCAATGAAAAATTGTTCTAAGATGCGTACTGCTAGAAATAAACTATTACGAAGAAATGGAACCAAAAAATATGAATTAAAAATATTATACTTTCATCAGTTTTAAGAGTTGTATGGCAAGATAATTAGCATCACTACTATAACTAGACTCATTTAAAAATAATATTTATTGAGTAATTGATCAATGTTATTAAACTTTATCAAAATCAGTATTAATAAATTCCACCAAATTTAATTTGCGTAGCAACATTCCTGATTACGCAAATTGTTTCCTGTACTGCGAGCACTCCACTTGGCGTAGTGGTATTTGTGGTGCGTATTTGCTGTATTTGGCTAAATATTTGACGTATTCACAAATATCACAAATATGCCATCCTCACATGGTCCGAACACGCGATCGAAATGGACGACCACTCCTCATTCATAGACCTAACAATCACCACCAGCAACACAATATTAGGAATATCAGAATGGAGAATTTGACAGACCGCAACAAGTGGCGACCACAACGCTATCACATTCACTACAGACAAAGGCACAAGTGATGAAAAAATTTAAACAAGACAGCTGTACTCCTGCAAGAAAAGCTGACTGGGACCTATACATAACACTACTAGAAGAAAAATTACGAAAACAAGACACAACCAACCAGAACATGACAAGTGACCAAAAAGCAGAAGAGCTTACAAAGATTATAAAGGAAGCTGCAGGCGCTGCGATATCCTTAAAAACAAAGAGAAGGAAAGCAATCCCCTGGTGAACTTAGGAGCTAACAACTCTCCGATTTCAAATGAATAAAGCCAGACGCAAACTACAATGGCTTAAGAAGCGAAACAGGTTCGACGAAGAGCACAGACAAAACTATAAGACGGCACGAAACAGCTTCAATGAGCCAATTACAAAAACAAAGAAAGAGAAATGGGACGAGTTCATAGTACTAGTAACCCAACTCAATCCTTGGTGCTTACCGTACCAGCGAGAAAGACTAAAGATTGCCCATATTCTCTCTTCTCTCAAGTCAGAAACCAGCAAAACAATGGAGTGGGATGACACAGTTACACAACTCCTTGACCAGTTCTTACCTTTCGACGACAGCCGCGGGGAAACACAAGAGCAACAAGAAGACAGAGAGATGGAAAAGGAGCGCTGAAGAAGAACCAACTGAACGAGAAAAGGAAGATTCTTCTATTAAAATAGGAGAGATAGAAAAGGCGGTCCGTTAACTAAAAGCGAAGAAAAACCCTGGGCACGACGCAATTACCAATGAAATTATGAAGAAAACTCTCCCAATTACCAAACAATGTTATAAAGACTTACTAAACCAATGACTTTCATAGGGTAACTTTCCCAAAATATGGAAAACGGCCACACTGTCGGCGATCAAGAAATCCCCAGACAAACCTGATATTGAAGCTAAATCTTATCGGCCTATATGTCTGCTCCCAACCATGGGCAAAATAATGGACATGATCTACTAAGCGAATCACGAACTTTCTTGAGACGGAAAATGTATTAAGTCCAACTCAGTTTGGATTTAGACATAACAAATCTACTGAGGATGCAATCAAGCACCTCAACAATTATCAACAATCGCGTAACCAAATATGCACTAACAATTTATGCAGACATATCCGGCGCATTCGACAACGCTTGGTGGCCAACCATAATGCAAAGACTAAGAGAAATTAAGACACCGACATACCTGAAAAGAATCTATGGCATCTTCTTCAAAAATATACGGGCTCTTATTACCATGAACCACCAGATTTTCTCAAAACCCCTCACTAAAGGCTGCCCCCAGGGGTCAAACAGTGGTCCGGTAATGTGGAATATACTTATCGACGAAGGGCTAAGAAAAATTGAAAATAGAGGAGAAAACGTTATTGCATATGCAGATGACTTGGCAATTATAGTCCATGGAAACAGAAGACGGGATCTGGAGAAGACAGCTCGAGAAGTCCTCGATGTTCTAGAAGAATGGTGCACCAGAGTTAAACTAAAACTCTCACCTCATAAAACGCAATTTATGGTATTTGAACCGACCTTAGACATCAACAGGCCCCCTAAACTAACAATACAAGGCCGACGAATCACAGAAACCTGACTCTTCAAATACTTGGAAGACTTGATAGACCACAAACTAGCTTTTTTCCAAAACATAAAGGAAACAACGGCCAGAGGCAAAAGATTGTTCCACAAGCTAAGAAGAATATGCAGAGCAGAGTTCAACTCAGACAGCGAAATTCTACACACAATTTACGACAAGGTTTTCATTCTGATGGTCAGTTACGCAACCTCAGTATGGGGCCACAGAGCAGGCTTATCGCACCAAAGACAGGCCCTACTCAGTGCGCAAAAAGCAGCACTAATACCCATAAAAAGCGCTAACAGAACAGCGGTCACGGGTGGACTACAAACAATCGCGGGAAAACCTCCATTGGACCTAGAAATCCAGAAGAGGGCCGCAAGATACCATCTGAAGAGGGACAGAATTTACAAGATTGGCAACAAAGAAGCTGAACCTCAAGATAGTTGGGCAAAAACCCGAAGCCAAATCACCCAAACCACGCTCATGGAATGGCAAAACCGATGTGACAACGCAGAAAATGGAAGGAGAACATAAGAATACATCCCGAAGATCAACTTCACGAGACAAAACAAATGGTTCCGGTCGCAGAAAAGCACGACACAGTTCCTCACTGGTCATGGCTCCTTTAAGGACTACCTCCACCGCATGAACATGAAAGAAGATCCGTTCTAACCGTGTGACCACCAGGTACCAGAAACGGAAGACCACATACTTCTGAACTGTCCACTATACCAAGAATAGAGACAGAAATTCCAGACATAACTAAGAAAAGTACTTATAAGACGAGACAAACCTAACTGGATTAAAATGAGACAAGACTATGTTAATTTCCAAACCTTGACATTGGAAATCACAAAGATGTGACAACAGTATTGACCATACAGACATACTAAAACCCTCAACATAAAACCCGCAAACTTACAACACCAAACACAACTTGGAACAAAAACAAAGAAGAGACTACAACGAAATAATCGAAGAATAAACCCCACATCACAAGAAGAAGGATATGAAATGCATCCAAAGCTATAGACAGTTGAGCCCACCTTCCTCCCCGAGGATAGGGACGGGCATTCAGCGGGGCGAAGTCCGGATCCAAAGAGATGGATTCGTCCTGCTGAGTGACAGAAAGGTATATCATCAACACAAGAAGCGCACATAATTAAAAACACCATTCAATACAAGCCACACGCACAAAAGAAGCCAAACAGCTAATTACCCATCTAATTACATGAAGTACACGAACAACAAGAACACGGCGAATACGACACGACGACTCCAGTTAAAGAAGTTCTTAGATGTGGAGTCCACACACACACACATTCAAATTGAAAAAAAAATTGGTCTGAACACACAAATAACACAATAATACCGCATATGTTTTCCCATGCCATTGATGGACGGCATGTATTTGATATAATTCAAGAATATTTATACTGTTTCGTTTTCCCTGCTCGTATAAATGTTTCAGTCCATATTAAAGAAATTATAGAATACAAAATATCAAAATATAGGTTGGAGGATAAGAATATCAACAAATCTCGATCACGCGTGCTCTACTAAGAGAAACACGGCAAACCAAGTGTGGACGGTTCACGCAAATATTTGCATTATTTGAGTCCTTTGATGTGCGACTAAATACCGTCAAGAGGACAGATATGGGTGTTCGCGTATTTGCGTATTTGCCACAGTAGAGTAAATACACCGAATAAAGACCAATATCTCATTTACACTTGGCCGTGTTGGAAAATACACAAATACGAAACGCCAAGTGAAGAACCGGCATAGAAGGTGCACGGCACTGATTCTGCCCGAAACTGGGTGGACGCATGGCTAGATGTTTCGTTTCTTTTAATGTGTATGTTAACTATCACCTAAATACAATGCTGCGTTACGATTTGAGCTTCCAACTTGTATTGCCAATGACCTCACATCTGCAGTAAGGTGATTCGGGTGCACGATGGTGGATTGGCAGAAAATTCGAAAATGTCAAGAGTATTATTCAAAATTACCAACGGGAAAAATCGTATAGAGGTTATGGAGGTATTTCTAATACCGGAAGAAACAGTTAGCCAGCAGAGGAAAAAAGCTATGCGTGAAATCGATTTTTCGCTTATTGTAGTAAATTATTTTAGTGTCCTCCTGGTGATCATAAGCAGATTGTAACCGATATTATGGAAATAAATTATTTATTTATTCTCCAATATGTGGTCCTATTTTATATGTGCAGTGAAAATGTTAAAAAGCTGGAATATGCCCTATAACCTCATTTCACTTCCGAAATGATGCTCCCGGAAGCACGCTCGGAACACCAGTCGCCTAAGAATGAAACGATTTATGTCAAAAACTAACTCAGTTATTACAGAAAAACTTTTTTCATTTTACAAAGCTTCCTTGACAAATATTGAAAAATGCACGCAACTTTTTCATGTCGAGTCAAAAAATCTTAAACGTTTAATATTTTATTACTCCCATACTATACAAAAATATTAAAATTTAATTTTTACTGTAAGTATCCAGAAAGTTTTGGTCATATTCGTATGAAACTTAAATTTTTAAAATCAATATTTACATGCCTAAAGGGTAGTGTAATTGACACGCTATGTTTGTCGCATCGCTCTTCGATTTGTTAAACGCCACCACATGCTTCCAGTATGCTTCTAGAAAAGCATTGCTGGTATCAGTAGGTACCTCTTTGTGTAAATAGGCAATAGACGGTTTGTCAACTAGTTGCGTCGCGAAGCGGCGTTGGAAGACGGTACCGCCTTCAACCCCCTTAATCTAACCGCTGTAAGCGAGTGGGAACTAAAATCGGAACGCAGTTCATAATTGACTTCTAGCCCGGTGATGGAAAAGTTATTACTCAGTGGTGCGGACGGTAGTGGTAATACAAATTCATCAAATTACTGAAATAGTGACTAATTTTCAACCAGAGAAACTAACACATATATTTTCTTATCTTTTACATGAGCTGTAACTATTGATCTATACTATTATATGAGCGGTAATCATTGATCGATTATTCATCATATATGTATTGTCAAATAATAAAAAATTCTACAACGTTCTTCGGAAATGTGACCGCGTGAAATCGTTTGTTTATTCCAAAACATATTCACGCTGTGAATTTCATAAAAATCGTTCTTGAGAAAAAAAAACAAATATTTTTACATACTTACGTTAAATTATTATTTTGGAGTTATTGAGATAAGGTCCAAAGATATTATTAAACTATTTATAGAGCCAACGTTTCGAAAAATTTATTTTTTCTGCATCAGGGCTATATATCCTATATTAATCATTCATCGGACTGCCACTGCCCCACCACACATACTATAGTATACAACATCACTATCACAACTTTCCACACTCTACAAAATTTTACGAAACGTTTCCTCTATAAATAGTTTAATAATATCTTTCGACCTTATCTCAATAACTCCAAAATAATGTGGAAAACGAGGTCAATAACCAAGAATTTACTTACGTAAAATTATTTCTCGAGTAATAGTGTAGGATCCAGCTTTTACCGGTTTTCATCAACATGTCGAGTGCAAAACCTTCAACTCCAGTCATCTTCTGGTGAAGCTTGGAACTCACGCCTCGTTAAGTCTTCTAAGGCTTGTCATTGGAAAGTATAATGCGATTAATGTAAACATGGCAAGACACGTTAACAAAAACATAACAAGACACGTAAACATGGCAAGACACAAACTTGCTGGGGAAAGATGGAGTTCTTTTCATCTCTGGCTTGATTTATTGTGATATTCTTGAACAATTCTAGCGTTACACATCGTTCCCACCAAATCTATTGGAAATAATTGCGGTGCACCAATCACGCTGCTACGTTGTTCATGATGTACTATTTTCCATTTCGTTTCTAGCAATTTTGAAGCCAATTTCACAAGCATTTGTAGCCAACTTTCTTTCGTGATTTGTTCCTCACTTCGCTCTATGACATCTTACCGCACTTATGGCTCTGTCAATTCCATTATATCTACCTCAATAACCTCACAAAACACCAGTTGACTACAAAAACGCAGATCTGTTCCCGAGATAGCAGTTTCCCTGAGATTTATTTCATTGGCATTACGTTTTCTACTTCATTAGGTAGCCAAACTGAATTTTCTCTACCCACTTTCACATGAATCGTAATTTAGTGTGACCGCTCCATCATTGACGCATATTGTCAAATGTTCGAAGATGGAAGCTATAGGAAGGCAGGTCTAATAAGGCGAAGACTAATAACTTCCAGCACTGAAATGAAAAGAGGTGTTCTCCTTCCCGACCTTCCAGTACATCTGGTCATTAGTCTAAGAACGTTAATTGTCATGTTTAAATCATCCCGTTAATGTCTCGAAATCAAATTCACCTGTTGATGAATAAACTAGCCTGCGCTGCCCGGCTTCTCACGCAATTGTCTGTTGCGGTTTAAGCTTAGTCATAATATAGAGAAGACAAAAATTGCACCATTATATACAAAAGCCCTGATATTATCTTAATTAGTTCATGATATTGTCGCGAAGATACAAGCAACGGCACTCGCGTGGCCATTCAAACGACGCGCCATGCCCAACCTGGTGACCCAGCTCGTTAGGGCTATATAAACCCAATGCTCGTTGCATGGGGGCAGAACGGCTGTCGCTCGCTCTCCCGACGCCGTGCACGTTCTGTCTCCTACTGGCTAGATCTCCACGGTCCCAGCTACGTATCCTCATAGGCTTCCCCGTTCCTAGCTACGACTCTGCGAGTAACTAGATAGTCCTCCCGGTCCTAGCTACTCTCGTCCTAGTTGCCGACGAACCCCCGTTAATGCACGTCGGCTATTGCCGTTAACATGGGCAGTTGGAGCGAGTCACTAGCGGGGGACTCCGCGCAAACCGGAGCTCTGGATCGTCTCTCTGAAGGAACTACGTTAGTGTACGTCTGATCCAAATAAACTACTGTTGCCACAACTGGACTAATCCCTTGTTCTCGCTCCCTCTCATCCTTCATGTCACTCTGAATTAGGAATTAGTTCGAGGTCCGTATAACAACTAACGTCGGAGGAGGGTCCATTAGCGAGTGCCGAACAAATCCCCTTCTCCTCTCCTCACGACAATATTTTGCGAAAATTTTAAAAAATCACTCTTTTTTATCCCTTTACAATCGGAATTTTTAAAAATCCTTTCTGTTACTATAATACATTACCAACCTCCCGTCAAAAAGTCAGGATCCTATTGTAACAGTAATTCTCTGGTTACTGTCCTCAGATACAAATAGTGAAGGTTGGGTGCCAGGAGAACAGGAAATATTTCACCATCCACATATAAACAATACACAAATGAAAAAGTAATAATATAATGCACTAATAAATAAATAACCACAATTCCCGCATTGTTCTTCAGTAATTTTTGTTCTGGATGTATCAGTACAAGTTATAGGTGACATACACATATAAGTTTCTAGAGCGATTTGATCGTTTAAAAATATTTTATATTAATGGAGAAGTATAAAGTACTTCACGTCATCTCAGAAGAACAAACAATTTTTTTAAATATTGAACTTCCAACTTTGTTTACCAACTATTATTTTGATCATCTAGTAATAAAAAACTTAACAACTGCCAACAAACGTGACAGTCAAAACAAGTTATCTTAGCACAAGTAAACCAAGGAAACTACCTTAATCAAACCAACGGTGACTAAACAGTACATGCAGAAGATAAGACCCCTTTCTTTCCAAAACCTTTATGACAAAATATATTTAACCTTGCTTCACACCGCTACACACACCATAATATGCACAACCATCTTCGACACAACATCAGAACAGGTATGTACATGCCAGAGTCAGCGTCAGCGACCGTCATGCGACACCGACGGTGATTGTTCGACGTACAGAGGTGAATCCGATGCTATTCGATCAGATGCGATGCGATAGGCATTAAGTGTCATAATAACTACTTCAAAATGTCTATAAAAGGCCTCAAGTTCAAAATTTTCAGATTTTCTTTTTTCTATACATATTTTTTTAAATTTTAGATCTTAATGAAAATAATTTTTTACTTCTCAGTACAGCCTTTTTTAATAAATGCTTGTTTAAAAAAGTTTTTTTGTTTATTTTATTTTATGTTTTTGTGTAGGGTGGTAATGGTAGACATTTTCCAGATTATTAGCATTCGCGTTGTAGACATGCTATGTTATTTTCTGAAGAATTCACAAACTAATTGAGATATTATATCGATTTTTCATCGAAAAGAAAAAAACAGAAAATTTTAAAACCTTGAGTCATTAAGTGTCATAATAATTAATACTACTTCAAAATTTCTCAAAAAGAACCTCAAGCTTTCTGATTCTCTCTTCTTCTTCTTTTTTTAATCGACTTTTCTGGTTTTCAATGTTACTGAACATTCTTTTTTGCTTTTTAAATAAAGCTTGTTTTAAAAAAGTTTTTTTTCAATTTATTTATTTTATATTTTTTAGTATTATAATTTGTTTATTTATTTGTCGAATGAGCACTGCAACATGACTGTCCTACCATTTGCCATTATTTTACACGTCATCGGGTTAATTCATTCTAAGTGATCCAGGGTATGTCACCGTAACCGTTTAGAAAAAAAAATCATTTTTTTATTGTTACATGTATTATTGCAGAGTTAGAAGACATAATTCAAAAACATTTTCAATGTCTTGTTAGAAAATGGCATTTTGAAATTCTGCATGCCCGTTGCATTTTAGCCCTTTGTGTTGCTATAAGTTATTATAATATTACATAATATTATTGTACATTATTAAATTATTGTAATAATAAAAACTGCTATGTATGTAATACATTCTAAAAATTATGAGCCTAATAAAGCTAAGAATATTGTGTAGAAAACGAATTATAGCTTTAAATCATGTTACACATGTTTCGATTTTAACAATAAATACAAGGAGCTGCACTTTTTTAAATTTGAGGTGCTTTCACAAATATTTGTCGAGGAACATTAGACCGCATAGTTTCAGATGATTCTGTAACATAAATTGTGTATTAAATGTATGTATCTTCCTTACTCTTGGTACTCACATTACTGAATTTACAATTAAATAAAATATTATTAGCCAGTAATTTAGTTTGTTTAGTTGCCAGATTTTCTAATAAATATATTTCTTTAACAATTTCTGAGTTAAATTTTTTATCATGTAGAACGATAGCTCGATGTAGACGTTTCAGAGGGGGTGAAGAATGAAATTGACGTTACTATCACACTAGATTCTCGCCACAATTCTGCTCCAAAAATATTTTACATATCAAAATGCAATGGACATATTTTCTACTTCAACAAATATTTTGATATTAACAAGAGATGTTAATTTATGTCTTTGATTAAAATCGTATTTCAGGCTTACGACGGGCCAGTGACAACCGTATTAATTACGAGAAACCTTGAAAACGGTGCAGAAGACCCCTCTGCGTTCGTTAGAGAAATGTACACAAACTATAAAACAATTGTACAGAGCACAAGAAACGAACTAAATGACTTAGGTTACCAAGATAACCCATCACCTACTTTTGAAACTTTTATTTTGAAAAAGGCAAGAAAAATCCGAATATTTTGGTGTTGATGGTTTCAAAATATTTTTTGTTTATCTCTGATTTATACTTTCAGCTGAAAGAAGATAGGGCAAATAATTACCGTAAGTTTATCATTGCAGCATCTTTTGAGGCAAATGATTTTACTGGCTGGTACACAAATTATGCATTACATTCCGTGGCAATTACTTATAATCTGTTGGTAAATACCATAATGACCAGAATACCAATGTCACTGGATATCAAGAACTCGCCCATACCTCTTACAAAGAATGATAAGGTATGTCTACGGAAAGCTCGTTATTTTCTCTCTTGAAGTCAATTTTGTGCATACTCTTGTTTACTTGCTAGATGGTTCAAATCCAAAAGAGCCTATCGACCATATCTCACTACGACACCACCGCCACCTGACCGAACAAGCAAGTATATTAGGAAGCATGTCAAAGTAGGAAACCATAGGCCACCCTAACGTGATGAGGAAAGCGTGGAGATTTTTTTTTCTTTTGCTGGATTTATAGTGGTATTCGTGAATAATTCGCGTGTTACGGAGCCACTAAATCCATTGGAATCTTTGCAATAAACCAATCACGCAGCACACTATTCACTGTGCTTTGATTTATGTTTCCAACAATTTGGAAGAAATTTCTCCTTGAATTTGTAGTCAAACTACTCTTGTAACTTGCTCCTCACATCGTTCGATGACATGTTAGCGCACATACAGCTCTTTCAATTCCATTGCATCTACTCTAGACACGAGATTCCCGGACACTAGCCTTCCGAAGCATATGATCACAAAAACGCAGAGCGGTTCTGGAGATGTCAGTTTCCCTATAAATATTAGTTTCTTTTCGTTGAAGTTGGCATTATGCTTTTTACATCCCTGGGCAACCATATTGATTTTGTTTATAAACTTTCACATTTATCCTAGAATAGCCAGTCGAGAGAGACACCGGGAGACTGATGATAATTAATTTTGGTTTGAATCTTATTAGTATTAATTTTAGTATCGAAGAAAACAGTTCTACTTTTGTATGATCGACGTAAAAGTAGGTTACCGGAAAAAAGGAAGGAAGGAAAACTATGGGTTCATCCTTTTCTCTGTAACAATGTTAAGAACTCACCATTTGTATGCGATCAATGTTTTGTGAAAATACTCAAACATATGTTGGTGAAACGCATAAAATGTAATCGCGATTTTATTTACCTAATCACGTTTTAGGAAATCGCGATTATTCTACGTTTGGTGAAATTGGGCCTAAGCCTTGTTTCCACAACATGTCGTTTGGCGCTTATTTGTTTGCCCGACGATCTTTTATCAATCTTTGAAAACGGTTGATTTCTCATTTCACGCCAATAAGTTTTACAGGTACACTTTATATGTATTGTGAGGTAGTTTGGTGTACGTTTTTCTAATTTTCATTATCATTTTTTGTGCCACTCCTTGAACTTTTCTCAATTGTAACCGCTGGAATCCTAATGAAGTAGAGTCAATATTTTTTTTTAAGTTTACTCGTCAGTTCGTTGGTACAGCAAATGTATTCTTGAGAACTTTTATTTTACATAAAAATCTTTCCACTAATTTAGACGAAAAATGTTCCGAAAGTCCTGTGGCTTAGGGGTATCATCTACGTTCCCTAAGGCTAGAATCAGGCTAGTCAACCTCCAACTGAAGAAAGATACATTCGAAGGGAATATACATTAGAAGACAAGTCATCCAAAACAAAACCTTAATATGTGCACTGAAGGCCCCTTGGTTCGTAACCAAAAAACAAATCCATAGAGAATTAAACATTAAACCGTTGAGAGAACACATTAATAAATTTGCATTAACATTCTACTCCAGTCTTTTGAACTCTCCTCCGTCCTATACATTTAATTTAGGAAAGTCCTTAAGAATAAATAGTAGGATCAAATCCCGATATCCCAAAGACACTTTCAAACGACCCTAAATTTAAAAAAAATATATTACACTTAATAAGTTAATATTTTGTAAAATTAAAGATTATAGTTTAAATTAATTATAAAGATTATCTGGAGGTGTCTCATTAGATTTCCTCACACTAATTCCCTTACTTGCTCGTGTATACTTGTAAATAGTAATTTTACAGTGTAATTTAAATGTGTTTTTTATGTATTTTGTTGTGTAAATGTATACATTATGTATTTCAAAAAAAACCTTGTAAAGCAAATCACTGCTAATCCTGGTAAATAAATAAATAATTTTAAAAAATGCATTAGAATGAAATACGAGTACAACGTGCTGAAGATTTCTACATACCGGAGCCCTCTCCAGCCAGAAAGCCATTAGTGTTAAGCTGTAATTGACACTGTCCCAGCGACCCACGCTACCTGCGTTAATGATTCACTATTTTACACCAATTTTTATATTTTTTGTTTTATTAAAATAATATTATCATGTATGAAATCTACAAAAACTTCCAATAACATGAGTGCGACAATTATACGGCATCAATGAAATCAAGAAATTCATCTTAACGAAATGTAGCTTCTATTTTTACATGACATTGGAAATGGAACGAAGTGCGTCAAACAAATAAAACTAACCTAGCTTGATTGTCTTTTCAAATACATGTAAATAATATATATCAGATGTTTGATAAGTTGATAGGCTACTTTAATACAATGCAGAGTGCACAAACGCGTAGCTCCGTCTCTAGATTTAATGAATATAAACAAACGCTTCTATGTTGAATAATACTCATCTGCCAATTGGAAAAGAATGTCAAGATTGGGAAAGTTCTTGAATATTAAGCGATTCCTGTAAAACAATAACTCATCAGACAAAAAAATATATTTTAAAATCCCATCAATATGTTATTAACATCAATTTTGTGTGTGGAATTTGTCTGTTATGAAATATTGAAAACAAAACTTAAATATTTTGGTTTACAAATATCCCATTCTAGTCGTGTTTAGACTAATTTTCCTTGATTATTAGTAGAATTAAAATATTACCGAAAAGGCTTGGTAAAGAAATTAACGTAAGATTTCGATTTTTTTGTTCACCACTGCTTAATGGTGACGCATCATTAGCTGGTCCCTTACATTTTCCTCAAGGCCCTGATAAAGGAGAAAAGGAAGTGGTGTAACTAGCACTCTGTACACCCGGACATTGCCACCGGTAGATGTGGCCCCCACCTCTAACTGTGATATGAGACCTTCTTCATGGTTTTTAACCGTTTGTGAAGAAACATTTATTACTTAAACAAAAGACTTTTGAGTATTAAAAATACATTACTTTACATAATCTAGTCATAATTAATCAACAAACTTTCTTCATAAGGTACAATTTCCTAAATTTTTATTTTTTATAAACGTTTGTAAAGTTTTTTGTGACCTAGACATTCAAAATGTAAATATTGTTAAATGATGATTATGTAAACATTATTAAATTAAATTACTAAACAGTTACTAAATTATGTATTTTTTACTTAAAAATTTATAAAATCATTTCTAAATTTAACTACATTAAAATACTGAAACTATGGCCACTATGGGGCTCCGAACTACATTTTGCTCGGGAGCACCGACTTCAATGGTTACGCCCCTGAGAAAAGGGGTTTGCGAGAGACAAGTAGCGTCGTCTCTTTGATGTCTGCAGATAACAGATTCAGCAACCGTTTGCATAGTGTAGACACCGCCTTAAACGTGCTTCGGTGGTCGGTGGGGAAATCCGAACGGGTTAGAAGACCCTTCGCTCTGAATGACGAATATCTTCAGAATAGTATTTATTTTCCCTCTCTTTCACCCCCGAGCATTCGCTTTCGGCTCGGCAGCCAGAGCGGGAATGTAAGGTATAGCGCGGTTTATACCTTACATTCCCCGGCAACGCAACATCTCTCCTTCCCAAATCATTCGGTTCAGTAGAAGATCAAGCGTGATTGCCAGAATCTCGCTTCTTCATAAAATGACATGAAATACTTAAGCTTTCATTTTAATTTTATAGTTATTTTTGTTTCCGTTTTTTTTATTTAGCAAGAACTTGAGAAACGAGGCGAAGCTATTGTGTCATCCCTTATGTTCTCCTTGGCGTTTCTATGTGGATTCGTCGCCATCCTCCCAACGCGAGAGAGAATTTGCAAGTCGAAACACTTACAATTGGTTTCTGGTGTCGGAGGGCAGACTTTCTGGAGTGTACATTTCTTCTGGTGTTTCATTTCGTTTGTGCCACCTTTTATATTATTCATAGCGGTCGTAGCGATGTATCAAGAATCTGGGTATTCTACTGCTCCTGAACTCGGTGAGTTTTCATTCTCTATGAATGCTGTTTAAGTTTAAATGAATTAGTTTCGTGTTTGCGAAACTAGAAGAAACGACATGCTGCTTTAACTGTGTATTAAATGAGGGGTTGGTCAGCGTACTACAAAACTCATATAACAAGGGGCGCACTGTTCGTAATAACTAGTTTTCCTTCATGACCCGAGGACAACATGAAAGAAGAATTATTCTACCATGATTGACTTAATATAATTTAAAGTTACATACTAAATATTTAACCTTAAATACTCAAATATAAGGGAGTAAGCGTGGCTCAGTGAATGGTAGAGCGCTGACATGCTGGCTGGATGAGCGGGTTTGATTCCCGATGGGGTGTGGGATTTCATATCACGTCGGTCTACTCGATGTACTGTAGTGCCGGGTCTATCCTGATGTCAAATCGACCGGAGACAGATGCTGGCCACATCATCTCCTCCTTGCTTCGAGCCCTAGTCAATGCGGAGCTCTACCCGCCACGAACCTCAAGGGCACACCCAAGTGGGGACAGTGGTGAAACAGTTTGACTTGACTGAAATCTAGTCTCACAATTTACTAGGCTGGACACACATGAGATACACACATGAGAAAAGACACAAGAAAATAAATGAAAGAACATAGGAACGAAAATAACAGTGAAGTAGTTCTTGTAACTAATTCTCCTATAAACGTCCATTATACAATCAAGATAAATTAATAAATTACAATTTACGACCATTTTATTAATAATTACGACATTTGTGTGCGTTTTCAATACACGTTTCTACTCCTGATTTGAGTCTTCATCAGGTCTAAATAAAATGTAACAAGAAACATGAACGTAGCAACAGAATATGATATATAACGTAAATATACACAGAAAATATGTTACAAAAAATCAGAACACATGTTATAAAATTATACTGTAAATATTCAATTAAATTATTAAATTATACTGTAAATATGTTAACAAAAAATCAGAAAATATGTTATAAAATTATAATGTAAATATTATAGTTTTTCCACATCAGTGCGTGAATTTAAACTCCCATTACTATTTTTGTAAATGTCATTTCAGACATGCAACGTTTATAACTTAACTTGTTTATCTAATATTAATGTGTTACCCCAATCCATCAAGTGAACATTATTAATACAATGTGAGATTACTTTACTTAACCTTATTTCCGTGCATTGGCTCTAACGCTTAAATTTAAAAAGACATTTCTGGACGAAAATGTATATTTTCAACATACTTAATGGTCTTTTGCGCCAATGTCATTTCCGTCAAACGTTGAATGTTTTAACTAGTTTCCAAATTTTTTAAAATACTTGTCGATCAATTATTTTGACGCTTCTCTACTGCTGTTGCAGGTTGGCCACTTTTCCAATATATTCAATATTTAAACTTACATAACTTTTTTCTCCCTGAATAAAAATGGCTGAGAGATGTTAGATTTTGTAAAATATACTGAGTAGGTGGCGTGCTCTTCCCAAAATTCCTAATACAGTATAACCCCTCTTAACCGGCCTCGAATCAACTGAACCTCGGATTTACCGGCCTTTGCTGTGGAACAGTTTGGTTTTTTTATGTAGTATTAATTTCATAGAACAGTATTAGTTGGTAAGTAAGTACTTTCCGAAGTATGTATTTTATTTACAATTCGTGCGACAAGCTATTTGAACACAGATAATGAATCATTTTTAGCCATAAATAGTTAGTTTATTTTATTACTGATGTGAAAATTGTATGGAGGTATTAGCATTTAACATTTCATTACCTTCATAAGAACCTAAACTCATATTATTCGTTTCAATACATGTTTCAAATAAAAGCTTGTTTTTTATGTTTTTGATTTATTATTATTCTTACTGTAGGGAGGGGTACAAAAATGATGAAACCGCCTCTGCTTATTGAGCTCTTGTTTGGAATTGATGACTTATTACCTTGCTTGCTTCCGACGAGTAAATTAGTGTATTGTCGTTTTGTCCTCCACGTGGTCATACGCCGTTGTACCTGTTTTTTAAAATCTTTTTGGCAATTTACAGGTAGACTCTTTCTTCTTTTACTGTTATTTGCATTGGCGATGATTCCTGTAATATACATAATGACCTTTTGGTTCAACGTGACAGCAAGTGCTTATATTGCAGTGGTTCTCTTCGTTCCGTTATGCGGTAAGTCAGTCGTAACTCAAAACAACAATTTGGTATTAATGTGAAAATAATTCGTTTGATCAAGTAGTGGATTTTGCTTTATCATTTCTTTGAATGAGTCAAGAAAGACAGCAATGGTGTAGACGTAGGAGTTTGTCGCACATTACCCCAGTCGCACTTTAACTCAGACGCATTTTAACTTATCTACCTGCATGGCGGACGGTCATGCTTTTTGGAACCATTTTATAATGCAGAAAATGGTATTTGGAATTCCCAAAGCCAGAATAAGTTAATAGAACAATTTTTGTTAGGTTTACAATTTTTTGAATCAAGGAATAATGAAGGTTCCTAACAAAACAAAATATTAAAAAATATATTCTTATCGTATAATTAGCAAAATACCGTCAATAATTATAAGTATATTTATGCTCATAGGTTAATTTTTACTATAGTGAAGGAAATATAAATATGGCGTTGCAAGTCTAATGAAATAACTGGTTAATTTCATAATATTATGTGTATGAGGGAAGTTTAGAATAGTATAATTTCGGTGCCATGCGTATCCTGTCAACACAAAACCTCTCCTTTTCAATTACATTACCCCAGCTCAGGTGGAAAAATCGTTGGAAAAATATCATCTTAAATTGTAAAAACTCTGGCCAGATGTGCAGGAAATGATTTCTCTCAATTGCTTCAAACCCCAAGCTCATAGATTACAATGGGTCCAAAACATTGAAAAATATATATTTTGTTGACCCTAGCCGTGAGGAGGTTTTTTGTGACATATTCTACCTGATATATTAATTTTGATGACAAATCGGATAAGCTACATGTCTTGTAAAAATCTGTGAAATGGGACATTTATAGCATGTTATCCTGACACAGCCTTTTTACCTATTCAAGAAGTTTGGAAGGAATCAGACATTTATTTGCTTTTACAAACAGTTTTAGTAACTTAAGGTTAACTTTTGCAAAGAAAAATATAATGTATAGTATATCAAGTTGCATGAAAGCTAAGTTTGAAATTTTATAGAAATAACAGAACACCGATTGTAGTAATCATTTAGAAATGACATATAATGATAACACAATTAGAATTTAATTATTCAACGCACGAAATTGAGGAAACTCGTTTATAATTTATAAGCGTTTCAAATTAGTTTTCTCATTAAGCTTGTTGTATTATTTGCTTAAGACAATGACATTATTTTGTTATTTAAAAATTATTATTATTATTATTATTATTCATATATTATAATTTTTTAAATTGTTTCTGGACAAATATATTATTTGTACTAATATGATTTTTTCTTAATACAGTATTGGCAAGAATGATTCTCGAGTTAATAAAAGAGGTGAAAGGTGAATGGACAAAATCATTGTATGACGCCTTACTCATACTTCCTCCGTTTTGCTTCTTTGATGCTATAACACAAATGCATAACAACTACCAAAGATTAGAACAATGTGAAGAAAGGAGAAAAGAGTGCCCTTATTTGGAAAGTGATCAATGCTGTCCAGGTAATTCACGAACCCTCAATATTCACCCTTTTTCTGTTAAATCTTATATGTGACATAATTGATTCATATAAAAGGAGATACCTGGAAATATTTTGTTGTATACTGTGATTCACAACTTAATTTATTAAAACAAAACTAAGTATCGTTTTTACTAAGTATTACAAACTCCTCCTAACCGGCATCGGATCAACTGGCTTATGCCGTGGAACAGTTTTTCACTCTCGCTTTCTCAGCGTATAATATGCGCAAGGTAATGACTCAAACATTGATTATGTGATGAATAGGGGTGCCCATTCCCAAACCCTATGACGCAGATCCCCCAAATTTGAAAGATCCTCAAGAAGAAAATAAAAATTACTACCCCCCGCCCTTCGCTTTAACTCACTCAAATTATATTCCAAAATTTTAGAATTTTTTTTACAAATGTATCCCTCTCATTTACCCGAACTCAATATTCAAACCAGTAAAAAACCGATACATGTACTCTCCCATACACTTTTAACACCCTTATCTATATAGAACGCAAAACTAACTTAACAAAGAAAAAAACAATCATCTTAGTGCATTTTAGTATATTGAAATTGACAACAGTAGTTTAATCGTCTCCGCGAAAAATATAGGGAAAGGAACTGTTTAAATTGGTATCTTTTTTCTTAAAATTTTGGGCATAATCCAAAATTAAACTAATTTTTGCGCAATTTTAAAGTATTTTTGGAAATGGCAAGTATGTTAGTGTGAGCAAAAGGTGATGTGTCAAGACGTGTCTCTGGATCAAGATGTGTCGAAACGAAGAAGTGGTGACTGAGGGCCATAACCAGCCGCCTTCCGATATTTTACGAGCTATTGTTTTTTTAAAGCGGGTATCTCCCTCGGCTTGGTACATCTGCACTTCTAAATAGTTTTGATCTCTCTTGATCTAGTGAATAAATGACATCCATGCAGAAAATGAACGAGATAATGATTCGGCTGAGAGATATAATTTTTCTACTTCTATGCCAAACTTAAACTAGTGGTGCAAAACCATTGCACATACTTTCTCATATACGTTTTTTCCGTCTGCAGCATAAAGTGAGAAAAAAAATTCTAAAATGAAACGGTCACTTGTGGCGTGTGGTCTTGTATATTTTCGTCTTCTTCCAGTGCTCTATTCATGCTCAAGATCGTTAGATGAATTTATTACTATCTTTTATTTGAAATTTGAAAGTAAAATGAATATTCAGAATATTATTTTAAAACCTATAGTGACATATCAGTCTTATAAATATCGTAAAAGTGTTGTATAAATGCAATTTCTTTAAAGACAGAAATTTATGTATTTTCGTATCTGAAGTGCGTTTGCTGTCCCGCTATGTATTTTATCATTATCATATCTTTCATTTCAGTTTACGAAAAGTGTATTCTACGTCTACTTAGTCCATTTACACTGCTAAATATTATTTAAGTTTCTTGAAACAGTAAACTAATGTGTAAGTATAGCAGACAGAAATTATTTTACAGCGTCTATACCAAGCTTCGAAGCAAAATACCCTTAATGCGGATGTAATGCATACTAATTGTACTTCACATACAGAAAATTTAAGCAAAATCGTTGGAGCCGTTTTGAGAGACATTCAAAAGAGTACTTTGATCTTCTTGTGAAGTACCCTTTGTTTTAAAGTAAATAGGAAATTAAAGCACGTGCATTGACAACAAGTAAGTTCAACCGTAAATACGAAATGCGAATTCAACTGGTTAATCCGTTTACTCAAAATCGCTGCGCACACACAGACGGACGGATGTTATGCCAAAAACTACTTTTTCTGAATTATAGATAGCCAAAACGGATATTTCCGTCGAAATCTCGCTTTCGAATTTTTTCACGATTACAAAACTTTCTATATACTACGTTTATGAGAAAGAAAAAAAAACTGTTCGTAATATTTTCCAAATTACACTTTAAAACAAAGGGTATTTCATATGAAGATCAAAGGTATAAACAATTCAGCGTACATGCATAAAAAACAAACATGCTACGCTAAATACGAAACATGAATGAAATTGATAACGTCTGCTTCAAACTGATTATGTCAAATCAACCAGCGATGAAAAATACTGTCATATGTTTTATTGAAATTTTATGTGTTTGTTATATCTATGGATATTAGATGGTTTCCAAAATTTTAGAGGATTTCCGGTTTTTCTCGGCTCGCGAAAAATTAAGCCAACATAGTTTTGCGTTTGGCGCTCTTAAATAATAACGTTCCATTTGATTTCTGTGAAATGTATAGAGTTTGCAGGGAATTTCATGCTGTTTCCAATGGTATAATTAGTGTATATATTTTAGTTCATCTTCAGGGCTAAAATTAGCTTTAAATTGGAAAAATGTTTAAAATTAAAAATCCGACCCCGTTTTACGAAAAACATTATATCTCATTTCTGTCATCTGATAACCTTTAAATTTATATATCACTAGAAAGATGACAGAGCTTTAAAATAATGTAGAAAAATAATGGGTTTTTGATTGTATAAGATGTAACAAAACATTGAACAAAGCAAATAAAATTACCAGTTTTGCGGCGCTCAAGTTCAAGTAAGACAAATGCATACATATAATAAAAATGAAATAATCTCTTCAAACGCTACCGGTGGCATGAACTACATGTTGAAATCTAATTTTTAATTTCATCAGAATCTTCGGAGAATAAACATTGGCTTAATATTTTAGGTTCAAGCAAAGTTCCCGTCCATATTTCATACGAGTTGACACTGAATGCTCTACCAGAAATAAAACGTTTTTTGCTAAAGACAATGTTTCGCAATAATTAAACTAGCAAAGCACTGATAAATTATTCTGCAGTTGTTTGGCGTTTCATACAATCTTCTTGAACTTAATGAATAAATTTTATTTCTTCGTCACCTTCAAAATTTTGTAAAATTTCTCGAATATAAATTTTTTAGGGTTTCTAAGTCTGTGGGACATTCTCCACTACGAAGCAAATCGCACGCTCGTCTGTCTTTATTACATACAAGTTTGTCCATCATAGCGTAAACAGATTCTTTATCGTTCAGATTCATCGCTGTAGAAAGTAGATTAATATTTTGGTGTATAGCACATACACACTGTGTGTTCCAGGAGCCTCAACTAACACGCACCATTTTGGTCTGAACTACAAAATTTTAAGAAGTCCATTTTCATATGAGGATTTTTTAAAAGTTGTGTACAGTTCAACTGTTTGAACATTTTTCTGGCATATATTTTTTTAGAATGAAAAGGAGTTGCTCTTAATTTTATAGGAGTGATATGTATATTTTGTAATGATTCCATTAGTTTCTCTTTCACAGACATTTGCCCTACACTTTTTATCTCTGAAATTGCAAAGTTTTTACTCAGATATTAATTGTATATTTTTGGTATGTTTAGTATACTTTTTTAGAGATATTATTCTCAAATTACTTCTGGTCTTTACAGATGTACCTTGTTTCATGAGTGGGTCAGAGCAAAATTTTTCATTATGCTCCTAATACGATAAAAAGTAGCAATGATGATGAGAACATATTGTATCGTTATCAGTGAAATCAATATCTGATAGTAATTTTAATAATTCATCCCCCCATCCGTTTAGCCAGAATCGGTACGCAAAAATGGACAGACAGATGTATAAAAAATAACTTTCTGTATCAGGGACACTAAAAACGAATATTTCCGTCAAAATCTCGCGATTTTTTGCTCGGTTAAAATACTCTCTATACAAAATGTATGAGAAAGTGAGAAGAATGTTCATCATCTATATCCATTTTACTGATAAAGGATAAATTTAAATTATATTAAAATACATAATTAGGTTTGAAATTATATTCAGCTGCTAAAAAGTAGGAACGCAGCAGAAAAGTATGAATTTTTAAATTTTCAAATAACCTTACTCAGATTCCATGTATATTCAGATTCATATGCTCGGATTTCGAGATTTCTTATATTTCATCGGACATTTACTTGTTTATTTGTAATAACATGATGAAATTTTAGTTTCTTTATGAACGAAAATCGATTTTTTTATGGGAACATCGGATTAACCGGTCAAACGGGCAACGGGCAGTGTCTCGGTGTCGACCAGACCGATTAAGAAGAGTTCTACTGTAGCTAAACCTTAGCGATTAAATTGCGCAAAAAAATAAATGTAACTAATTTTCCGAATGATAATGTGAACGTTTTCTTTTATTTAGGAAGACTACTTTATTATTCTGTATAATATGGGAGATATTTCTTTCTCCCATGTGTTATTTATAGGCAATTTCACTAGGTTTCATATTGTAGACATAACTATAAACTCTAAAAATGTAAAGAGGACATGAGAACAGTTATCAATAGTATATGATAATACATAAAGGGCCACTACGTAACTGACGCAAAATTCTCTGCAAATATTGTTTTCTACTTAACAGACGCTTGTGTTGTCATTTTTTAAGACTCATGTACTCAAGTAACATCGTTTTCAAATAAAACAGCCCCTTGTCTTGATTTAATTCTTAAACGCTGTTAACTCAGAAAGTAAAACGTGGAAGGTGAAAGGTGAAAGATGAAATAACAGGAATTCGTCGACAAATCTTTTGATGCTTTAAAATACGATAGTTCATTTGTGTGATTTGCTCAGTTCAGTTGCGCAGAAAAGGAACGAAGAAATCGGGGGAAACTTGCGTATTAATATATATGATGATGGCATATAAAAGGGAAGCAACAAGTCCAGATATGATCAGGTTACTGTTGAACTCTCTGCTGTTCTTGCGGAGCGCCACCGAATTATTTTTCATTTTGGCCAAAAAACTGTCGAAAGTCAATGTTCAAAGTTAGGACCATGAATTTGTAAAGTAGGTATTTGAAGGGTTTTATAAAAATAATGTGAAGTCAATCCTTACGCTTTCAAAAATTTGAATATGCAGGACCAAAACAATTAAAAAATATAGGTTATGAAACTTCTGTTGAGTTTTTTATTCATTTTACCAGATTTTTCTCGAAAGGACGAAGTTAAAATTCCTAATCAGCGCCGTCAAAATCATAATGGAGAGAAATATATGAACTTCATTAAAACTTTCCGGGTAGCCCCTGGTTTGAACTCTGGAATGCAAGAAGATCAAAATGTGTAATTATCAAAATCGAATTTCGAAACAAAAATTAGAGGTGCGCTTGGACCCACCCCATAGAATACATATGTTGAATTTCGAAGCTCTACGCAGAATTCTATGCAGAACTTTCATGGTCTATATATTTTTTGAGAAATTGGACGTGTACAATTGGTGGAAAGCGTAAGGTCTGACATCACATTATTTTAAAGGAACCTTTCAAGTACCCCCACTTTAAAATTTCATGACACTGGCTTGCGAATATCGATTTTTCACTTCTTATCTTATGCAACACAGTGCGCCGCAGACGTGGCGTAGACGAGGGATGCAAAACCTCGATAGTATCGATGGTTTTGATAGTGAGGACTATCGACTCTATCGAAAAATTCAAAATACTATCGAATACTTTTGTTATGTCATCTTTACTAAAGAAAACAAAGAATATACCTACTTAAATATAATAAAAGAATTTTGATAATAAAATGAACCAGTACGAAATATGTGTAAAATGTACTTTGGTACAAAATGCGTTATAACGATAATATTATGTTTGTATTCTATCCGAAGAAAATTAAAACTAGCACCAAAACTTTCCACATTCTAAAATTATATTAACTCATCAAGTAAGAAAATATATATTTCTGAAATTTGTTTTCTAAAATGGCGTAGGCCGTCCCAATTTTCACCTGACGATGCAAACTTCCCTCTACGAGTAGGTACTCGGAAGTTGTGAGTTAAAACATTTACTTTCAGTTTACTCATTATAAGTTTACTTGTATTGACTGAACAACGTCACTAACTACACAGTAGATGTTCACATATTTTAATGATTTGTTATTAATCATTGTTTTGTTATTCATTCACGTCTAGGTAAATGTTCTTCATCTGGATGCATACAATATGCGGACAATTACTTCCAAATGAAAGGTCCAGGAATAGGGAAAAACGTTTTGTTTCTAACAATTCCGCCTGCCTTCTTTTTCTGTTTACTCGTCTTCATAGAATATAGACAGGTAGTTGTCTGTAAAATGAAATCACTCCGCAAGAAGGAGACGAATGAAAATAAAAGAGGTAAAGTGTAATTAATTATTCAGAATTGAAAAAATATTTTTGTTTCGTTAGGTTAATTAATGCATTAATATTCAAGCTTATGATGATTGCAACAAAACAGAAGTTAATGCCTGTCTGAAATATTTGGTATACTACTATTAATTAATCAACTTTTAAATTTATTTTATACATTATCAGCAAATGTCTAAATACTTTCAATAGTTGATTAAGATGTTAGATTCATTTTAACACAATCTAATAATTATTTCGTATTATTTAACATGGTATATTTATCAGTACTCAATATTGAACGGTTGTATGCATTACTTTGATCATAATTGTACGTTTTTTTAAATAAAAAAATTCTTGTGTTGATTAAAATTGAAATGGTAATATTTTTGTCTGCACATTATTTGCAACTTCAACATATATTAACTTACAACATCCTCAGAATTCCTTATAATGAGTTGGTAGGGGAAAACCAGCCAACGTAGCTCAGACATTGAATTAAAGTTGTAGTGATGGATAGCAATTATCCACTTTAATGAGGTGTTTATACCAGATGCAGTATTTGTAACAGAAACGCATATTTCATTTTGGAATCAACGAGATGACCGATCAAACAGATAATCATAATCAGCTCTACATATCTGCGGCTTCCAGGAATAACCAGGTAACTGCACTTTTTGGGAAAAAAAAGAAGTAATCTGTTATAAATCTGTTGTTGTTTTTTTGTTGCTAAGTTTCATTTGTATTAGTCTAGACGATTCAAAAATGTATTTTCTTCTCGAATCGAATAGTGAAAATTCACGTACAAACCGTAAAAACTAATATTAATCAGTTAAGTAGCGTTAAATAAAAATAAACAGGTTACTCCAATACAATTTTTTTACTAAGCAAGTTACTTACACATATATGAGTACAAACTTAAGAATTTATGTTACGGTCCCAGGAATCACATAATGATACTTTATTCATTTATTTCACATAATAAAATATAGGTGGTCAGTCTTATTTCTCTGAGGCCTGCACGTGTGCACGACCCAAAACCCTTAGGCGGCGGAAAGGCAACTCGCCGCTACCGCTGGCCGTCCCCGCCCCTCGAAGAGTTTCTTCGAGGCGGGGATCTTAGTTGTCAGCATCACGCCCTAGTGGCGTGAGCTTTGATCAATCAATAAAGGACCGTAAAAGTGTCGTCATCCCCATGACATCATAATAAAACATATGTAATTCGCCCTGCCTCCTTCCAGGTGGCCACGAGGCGAAGGGCTCGGCAGACGGAGGCGAGCCTCCTCTCCGAGCGCATGTGAGTCATGCGTTCGTAAAACTCTTATTTTTGGGTCATTATTTTGGTATTCTGTTTTGTTTCTATTCAGTATCTTTTGGATACCCCAGAATGATTGTACTTTTAATTTCATTATAATTGGGAATTGTGTACAGCTGTACCAATATAATCAATAGTGTTGAGTTTGATAATCAATAGTGTTGAGTTTGATAATCAATAGTGTTGAGTTTGATAATTAATAGTGTTTTACTAGAATTATGATCCTGGTTCAGTGTCACATTCCAACCGATTCCCCCTTCCCGCAATTGTAGAATGATACGCCACTAAGAAAGCGAGTAGCCCCAGAGAGTTGGTTAAGAAAATAGAAACTAGAACCCCTAAGAAGGGGGAATGTATCATTTAGATAAACAGTGTACAATAACAAAAACTTGATAAGTTAAGGTATCCAGTTTTTACATCATTAATTTTTTATGTAAAAAAATAGTTTTTTTACCTTAGCTACGAAGTATTACAATAGCACATTATATCAAACTTAAATGTCAATGTTATAACAGAAAAACATTTTGGAAACTTTTAACAACCGCAGCTCGAAAAAAGTACACTTTCCTGGTTAATGCTGGTAGCCACAAATATGATAATGGGGTAAGTAAATCAAACAGTAACTTTAAATGACATTGATTTCACCTTCGCTATCAAATTGAGGACATTGGAGGTAAAAAAGATGAAAAAGCACAAAGAAGATGCTAGGCGTTATATAAATACATGTTCGCAATGTTAAGGTACACATGTCCGAAAATGTCTCCCGAAGGAGATATAATGAGAGTGGGAACTTAAGACAAAAACGTGTGTAAGACGCTTTGTTAGGGGAATTAAGGAAGTGATAAAAGGTGTTCGAAGTTCAACAACAACATGACACAACGTGTTCAACGGACTGCCTAATGACAGTGATACAGGCCTCGCACCGCCTATTTTATTACAAGCTTTCATTTAACTTCACTTGTTAGTTCGCATGTTTGGACCAAATCTTGCAACTGAATTTTAAATCACTTCCCTCAACCGATTGGACTGAAATTTGGCACACATATACAGACCCTCTGACAATGCACTATTATGATGTCTATTTCAAATAAAAAGTTTTAAAAAGTTTTTTTTGACGTTTTTATTCTGAAATAACTCGCGGCGATTTCCGGGATGCTTCCCCTGAAATATGAACAATCCGTCTCTCTCATACAAGTAAGTAAAACGCATTGCATAACCTACGCTTTTCGTTTTAACTTCTTATCTTATTATTACGATCGTTTCTCAAAAGATGTTTATGACATCGGAAGGTGTATCTCACGGATGCATTAATCATTTATACTATTTATTTATATTAATACAAGTTTGTGTTTAAAAGGTATAATGAATATTACAAATGAACAAACAAGATTAATTATTATGACAAATAAATAAGCAAATTATGATACTAAAAATTCTAAAATAAAAAAAATAAATAATAAACCTTTTTAAAAACAAGCTTTTATTTAAGCGATGTACTAAAGCGAATAAAATAAGTCAATGTTTTCATTAAAGTAATGAAATGTCAAATGATAATGTCTCCATACATATTTCACATTAGTAAATCCTAATAAAAATAAACGTATTTTCTATCATTATCGCTGAAAATGATTTAATATTTTATGTTGAATTATTTGTTTTCAAAAAGCATGTTGTGCGAATCATAAATAAAATACATACTTCGGCAAGTACTTACTTACCAACTTGTCACTGTCCAATGAAATTAATTAGTATCCACTTTTATGAACAAAATATTAAATCATATTCAGCGATATAGATAGTAAGTGCGTTTATTTCATTAGGGTCTACTGATGTGAATAATGTATGGAGTTATTAGCATTTGACATTGCATTACTTAATGAAAATATTCACTTATTTTATTCGCTTTAGTACGTCGCTAAATAAAAGCTTGTTTTTAAAAAGGTTTTTTATTTATTATTTTATTAAATGGTATGTTTAGGGAATATTTGTGAAGGATTCATTGACATTTAGGAAATATTGTCAAGTTAATTGTGGGGGATTGTTTTGAAAAAAATATTGGACTTTTTAAGGATTTTGTGAGAATATTTTGTAAGATGTTCTCAAACGTCGCCAGTACAAAATTGTGATTTTCTTCGATTCTCAAATAACCAGTATCTATTTAAAAATAATTCATATAAAAGTATATTAAATAAACTATTTCCTCTAAAATAACCTAATCGACAGCCGTGGTGGCAGCCTCGCTCCCTGTAACCGCATTGGGGAAGGGCGTGGTTTCGTTTAGCCGAACTGAGTGAAGTATTCAGCAAGGGTTTCCCTCACATAATTTAAGTCGTTTCGGCACCCAAGTTTCCCCGGCAAACCAACATCATTCCTACCCAGTTCCTTCGTTAAACCATGTGGTTATGTGTAGGAGCAGCTTTGAACCTCGCCACGCCGTAAAATAGTAATGAAATAAATATCTTCTGGAGTAGTATCTGTTCGCAGTGATATAGTTCCATTTGAAATGACCGACGAACAGGACGGTATGGTATTAAAGCTTTTGATTATCGGGAAAACATGCGTAGCGTTTAAACAATCATTGTTCCGTACGTATTTCTGTGAGAGGAATTTCTTTCCGTAATTTTAAACTGTTCAATATTCTAGTATTGTAGGGTAATGAATGTTACATTTCTTGACCTAGTTCATCGTACCATTTTCAGACGAAGAAGAACTTGATGCGGACGTGTTGGAAGAGAAAAATATAATTCTCTCGTACAATGACGATCAACTTCATGAAAAATACGCACTTTCTCTCAGGTAGTATATATATTTTGAGTATTAGTAATATTAAAAAAATACGTTTCTGTTATTTGATATCATACTACAATATCAATTTGAAACTGACCTAGCGATAATCCNTTTTTTTTTTTTTTTTTTTTTCAAAAGGAAGAGTTTTTTGATAAAGGAGACTTCTGAACAAATCGAGGATTGTAACATTCGATTCCTCTCGTCGACTATTAACGGATTTTGTATAAATAAAACTACCTTCAAATTTATGGTGGAAACATTTTTGAGTCACTTCTAGAAGTACTTGAATTTTATTTACATTATATAAAATAATTTATAAAGAATACTCCCATAAGTTTAATAGAATAAATACCTTGTACTTTGCAGCAGATTAAATGCAGATAAAAGAATTCCTATACCCGAATCTATCTTGCTATTAACTGTGTTACGTTCGAAAAATCTATTTTCTTGTATTCTCTCAATATACTGTAACTATCTCATCTTCAGCTTATATTATTAACACCTAAGTGTTAAGCAAAATGTGTTTTAAGCTCTCCACGCGAGAAGTGGTAATTTTTCTCTGGAGCTGGAAGACAGGATAGCTTGTATATTTATAATACAGCATGGAGATTGCCAGGGATGTTTCATCATTGTTTTCTGAATATAGGGAATGTATGGGTATTATGCGGACGGCTTTGCAGAGGATGTTTACAAGTGCTCCTTGATATTTGGGAAGTCTCAGAGCCTGTGCAGTTGGGAAGAGGGTAGTCGATTCATTGAGCGGTATTCTAATAGTACGGGTACCCAATGCGAAAAATCTCACACACAAAACATTCACCTAAAAATTTCAGCATAAGTAGCGTCGATAAAGAGTAATACTTAGCTGACCGATGCGACACTATACGAAATATATACGGGACACCCGGTCAGCTTTATTTCGCATTAACAATGAGACGAGTGTTTCAACCAAAGTACATATTGATGCTGCAATTTGTGCATGTCACTACATTCGGTTACATAAGACGATTAAGGTCTTAACATGCCAGAATCATTATTCTTTATCGAAAAATGATGGGTAATTGTAATTTTGAAAATTACCTCTTGATTGGAGCGCTTACAGCACGAGAAGGACTATCTATTTCAATAATGGTTCATACCTTTTTTATACAAACTTTAATGAGGATAATTTTTTCATATAGGTATATTCCTCAAAAACCTGTCCGTTTTGCAAGAAAATGGCATAAACCGCGAACTGACACCTTAGGGGTGTCTTTTAAAAGGTTAGTAAGAATTTTACCTCTGCCCGACGGTCAGTTTGATACTACTCCCTGTCGTTGCTACTTTGCTGAAGTTTTTGGGTGTATGTTTTATGAGAGAGAGATTTTTTTTTTTTGCATTGAGCTCCTGGACTGTAATGCACAGTAATGTGATATAGACGTTGCATATATCCATGTTTATAAATAATCAGTTTTCATGACGAGTGTCTGTACAGAATTTAATGGGAAACTTGTATTACGTACATCTCGGGTTTGAGGTGAGAGGGTTCGAAGGACCAAACGTGATGAAGGTGGATGAGATGGGAGTTGAACAACGGAAATGCCAACAAAATAATTTAATGACATGAAAGTGAATGTAGCAAGTAAAACATGAAAATAATGGAATCAATGAGACAAAACTGAAAATGTAGATGAGGCGCTGCAGTGACTGTATATCGATCGTCCATCTTACTTGATGAATCAGATACGTAATGTTAAGTTATTTTAAATTGTTCTGGCGGGGAAACATAGAATACAGTTCCGTGGATTCCAGGATAATTTAACAGACTGGTTTATCAATTAAATAATACTATGTCCAACCATTTCATTTATTATTTTTTTAACTCAAAGGCGTAAATTTTGAATGGACCTATGAGGCTTGAAGAAATAGTTCATAGAAACTCAACAATCGGGAAACGACACTCAATTGATACAAAGAGCATCGAGTCCATAGATTGTTCACTTGCCCTATGTTGCGATATCTAAACAATTCGCTACTTGTCTTTTAACCTTTTGACGGATATTGACGTACATATGCGTCAGGTGCTGTTGAACTGTAAAAGCTGTTGATCACGAATGACTGATGTCACGCCAGTGTGTCGTTTTCAGTTCATTTTCATTCGTCAACTGATAAAATGTGCTGAAATGGAAATGAAAAATGCGACATGTACTGTACTTATAGGAAAACTATATAGTATTCTTTACTGCTAAATAGCATTTCAGTCATCATCTTCGTTCATCTGCTCGCATTCACGACGGCGGTCTTCGTGCAACCACCCGAACACAATGCGCACTGGCGAAGGTGCCCACACAGGTTCACTTTTATTACCGAAACTTCCTTTTGTTTATATAAATTATCTTGAACATACAACATGAATTTTTATTTGATTTTCGTGATTTAACTCTTTGTTCTTTGGATACATGTTTATGGTAATATTTTCAGATAGCTGATAAAGTTTTCGAGTGAGTTAGTGAGTAATAATGAAGTGAATATTTAGTTTATTTACTGAGATACCTTCAATGATGCTTTCAAAATTCGAAATACCAAACAGAAACATCTGAAGCACAAATTTGATGAAACTGCGAACATTTTGACTTTGAATGATCAAGTGATAAATCATGTTTTCTTTGGCAGGAACGTCACCAAATACTACCATAAATTTCTAGCAGTAGATCATGTATGTGTCGGTATTGAGAAGGGCGAATGTTTTGGTCTCTTGGGAGCGAACGGAGCTGGTAAAACCACAACTTTTAAAATAATGACTGGAGATATGATGAAATACCATGGAGATGCATTCATTCTCGGCTCGAGTATAGACAATCCGAGAAAGGTATAATTAATCCCTCATGTTTCTTTTCATTTTACATCGCATTACATTGACTTTCTTTGTAAAAGGGCAGTCAAAAAGTACCCGGAATTGCCTTGCCGTTGCCGAAATAGTGACACGATAGCGTGCACACTCCTGTGGTAGGGGGCTGGACATGTTTGGGCGCAGGCAAAACATTTATCGACAGGTTTCAGAGCGTTGTGGTGTCACTGCTCCGTGTGACGTGGATGTGAGTGGTTGTCAGTCGGCGCAATGTCTCATTTCAATCAGCATGCGAACATCAAGTGCAAATTGGGAAAATCGGCTTCAGAGACACTTTCGGCCCTGCAGCAAGTTTACGGTGATAATGCACTAAAGAAAACCGCAGTTTATGCAGGTTTAAGAAAGAGCAGGAGACTTTAGAGGACGACGAGCAAAGCGGGAGACCGTCGACATCCTTAAACGACGAAATGATTGCAAAAGTGAAACAACTGGTTCGAGATAATCGAAGAATGACAATTGTAGAGTTGGAACACGAAGTTGGTACCTCACACGGTTCAATTCATGACATCTTACGCAATGATTTCAAGATCAGACGCGTCAATGCGAAGTTGGTTCGGAGGCGGCGGAACACGGATCAGATGGTACGGAAAGTGGTGTCTACATCACGATAACGCGCCAAGCAACACATTGTTTGTTGTACAGAAATTCCTCGCCGAGAAGAACATTCATGTCGTCCCTCAACCGCCGCACTCGCTCCAAATGACTATTGTCTGTTCCCTACTCTGAAAATGGGCCTCAAGGGGAGATGTTTTTGCAACTGTGGACATAAAATGGAAAGCGACGGCTCAGCTCCGACGGATTCCGAAAGAAGCATTCTACCGCAGTTTCCAACAATAGCAGGATCGATGGAGCCAGTGTGGGTGCGCGTAAGGGTACTAAATAGAAGATGCATTGGCATAGGTCATAACATTAGCACGCTAAACCACCATTTCGGGAACTTTTTGACTGCCCCTGGTATTTCGCACGACCTACTTGATCATACTCCAATATTGTATGTATACTCCTTTCCTTCAGTTGGCTCTACAGTCCCAAATGGACCTTCGCCTCCTCGACAAGCCTCCTCCATTTTTCCCTGTCTTTTGACGCCAACTTCCTGTTCATAATCGTTGCTTTCCTCAAATCTTCCTCCACACAATCCCACCATCTACTTCTTGGTCTTCCTCTTGTCCTCACTCCATCCAGTTGGTCATTTACCACCTTCTTTACAGTTCTGCTCTCATCCATCCTATTAACATGAAGCCATTTCAATCTACTTGCTCTTATGTATGTGACGTCAGTATCTTGATACAACTGCGCTATTTCGTTATTATACCGTTCTCTCCACTGACCATTCTCCTTAACCCCTCCATAGATTCTCCTGAGAATTTTCCTTTCAAAGATTTTCAATCTTTCACATACCTCTTTTGTTAATGTCCATGTCTCAGCACTGTACACAATCACCGATCTAATTAGTGTTTTGTATATCCTAATTTTGATTTGGTGCGGCACGATATGGTTTTTAATTAATGGAAGTAGAGCAAAATATGTTTTATTAGCATTTGTTATTCTTCTATCTATCTCCATATTTATTTCATTTCTCGCTGTTAGCAAAGTTCCCAGATAAATAAATTCTTGTACAACATCAATTTTATGTTTACCAATGATAATTTTGGTATCTTTGATGTTTTTCCTTCTCGAGACTGTCATAAATTTTGTTTTTGCTTCATTTACCTTCAGACCAAACCTATATTCTTCCAACTGGATAAATTTTTCTTTCACATCCTCCACTCTCCTCCCTGATATCACTATATCATCAAACACTAGTATTTTGTGTTCTATACAGAATGTTCCCACGGTAGTCTATTCCAGCCTTACGAAACGCTACGTTAAATAATATCGGGGTTACTATCTCCTTGTCTAAATCCTGTTTCAAGGCTTATTTCTTCCGATAAGTTTACAACTGTTTTAACTTTAGCTTGGCTCTCTTCATTCATTAGCCTGCACATCCCTACCAACTTTTTAGGTATTCCCATCTCATGCACCTGATCCCACCTTTCCTCTCTCTAAATACATTCGTAGGCGGACATAAAATCGATAAATAGTTGGTGAGTAGTAATATTTATTTCCCAACATTTATCCAGTGTCTGTCTCATGATATATCTGGTCTATTGTTGATCTATCCGACCAAAATCCACACTGATACTCTCCAATCAACTCATCTGCGTATGGTTTGAGTCTATAACACACTATTTTAGACAACACTTTGTAGCCTGTGCAGAGTAAGGTGATGGCTCTATAATTGTCACCCAAAGTTCTATCTCCTTTTTTGTGTATTGGATTAATAATTCTACATTTCCATTCCCTGGGTATTACTTCCATTTCCCAAACTTTCGTAATCAGTTGGTGCATAATTTTCATCATCGCATCCCCACCACATTTATACAATTTACTCTGAATACCATCGCATCCTGGCTCTTTACCACTATTCAAGCTTGCTACTGCTTTTTTAATTTCTTGTACCGATGGTGGAGCTACGTCTGGTTCCGCTGTTTGGTATTCCCCATGTTTCTCATATCCCCTCTTACTTCCATCCTCTTTGTACTGAAAATGATTCGCGTAGTACTCTGCCCATCTACTCAAAATTTTGCGCTCTAATGATTACTGCTGTAGGTTTGAATCCATTCTTAATGTTATTAACTTCCCTGTACCATTCTCTAGCTTCTCCGCAATTGTACTTTTCCTTAATATTTTCCACCTTACTATCCCACATTTGTCTCTTTTTTTCCCCTTACAGCTTGTTACACAGCTTGTCCTTTCTTTTTTCCTTTTTATGTTTGTTCTTTTTGTCTTGTCGGTCTTCTCCTGTACTTTATACTCGCCATATTCCTTTCATGGAGAACCTTTCCACATTCTTCATGAAACCACTCATTTCTTTTTTGATCTTCTCTCCTTCCATAACACCTTCCCCGATATCTCTACTATGCTTCCCCTTACATTATTCCACATCTTTTCTACATTTGAATCATTCTTATCATTGATTTTCAGGAGTGCGTCTTCCCCATTTCACTTTTCTTTATTTTTGGTGTCTTACTAATTTTCAAATTAACTTTGACCCTTACTAGAAAATGGTCCGTTTCTATCTTTGCTCCCCTCATACTTCTTACATCATTTATATTCTTACAATGTCTCCTGTCTACCACTACACGATCTATCTGACTCAAATACCGGCTGTCAGATGATTTCCAAGTCCCCTTGTGACATCTTTTGTGTGGATACCATGTACCTGAGACCGCAAGGTTTTTACCTTTGTCTAGATCCACTAACCTTCTTCCGTTATTGTTAGTGTTTTCGTGTATGGTATATGGTCCACATGCTGGTAGCACAAACCTCTCCTTGCCCACTTGGACATTGAAATCCCCCAATATGTCTCTCATATCATACGATGGTATAGTGTTGATGACTCTCTCTAATTCAGCATAGAAAAAACTCCTTTACATCATCCTCTTTCTCCTCTGTAGGAGCATGTACAGTTACAAATGTAACATTATAAAATTTCATCCTAAGTCTAGTGGGACAAATTCTTTCATTTATTAGCCTACAAGCTATCAAACTGTGTTGTACCCTACCACTTAAATAGGACCCTGTGCCAAATTCATGTTCTCCTTCTTCTTTCCCACTATATACAATTATGTATTTGGCTTTTTGATTCCACCCCCTTTCCGATCCCTCTAATCTGTTGCAGTGCACATATATCCATTTTAAACTCTGTCATTTGCTTTTCTAGTTCCTTTACCGCCCCCTTTCTATATAATGTCTTAACGTTCCAAGTTCCAATGTTCATTACCTTATTCAATTGCCTATTTTCGCCATACTTGGGATTCCACTTCCGAGGCTTCTGAGTTTTCCTAACCTTAAACTTTTTTACAGAGATAGGATGTCAACCTAACCTAACCCCCTGAGATCCGGAGGACCAATGATTTTTGATCGAGGTTCACTCCCCTAGGGGGGCTGGTTCCACTACACCTACAGAGGCCCCCCTCCCCCCTTGGTTTTCTGTCAGGGTTTCCTTCCCTTAGCCTATGGCTCCCGTTTTAAGGCGCCGGAGACTCGCCTTTCGCCTGTTCTCGTTAGTTACAACGCAAGTTGGCCTAGGTAACCGACTCGCATCCGCTGTCATNTAAGAGACAGATCGAGAAGGCACCCATGGCCACCAGCAACTCAGAATCTTGAGCTAAGGTTCGGAGAGCCACATGCTGTGTTACCCAGGGGTTCCCACTAGGAGGTGAGAATCAGAAATGACAGAGCCCTACTAGATAGCACTAAAGTCATCCCGATCTTTCGTATGTGGCTAGAATCAAACTCACACGTGACGTGGTTCTATTTCCGACCACCATCTCAGGGAAAACGTCACAAACATCTAATTGGGAGCAGGATTTCTTGCAATTTTTCTGCGGTACGCGGATGTTGTAAACATTCTATAACGAGTAGTATGATCAAGTAGATCTTATGTAGTAAAGATTGATTCATTTACGTATTAACAACAATTGTTGTAATGTTGTTTTTTGATATGTATTGTTTAATAGGTGTTTGGCCGTATAGGATACTGCCCTCAGTTCGACGCTCTGATAGACAACATGACTGGCAGAGAGACACTCTATATGTATTGCCTATTGAGAGGTATTCCTCGAAAATCAATTGATAGAACAATTGAAGTGATGGGTAGCGTTCTTCTCTTCACAGAATTTTTGGACAAGAAAGTTAAAACCTACAGGTATGCTGTGTGAGAATAAGACTAACGGAAAATTTATGTGGTATGGAACCGCTAGGCGTACAAAATGTTTCGATTGAAACGAGTCCACGAATTCTTTGATGTAAACTAACAAAAGTGTTTTGTGAACAAGATTTAACATTATTTTATTTTTGCTGCATTGTACCTCGGGAAAAAAGTTTCTATTGAAAATCAGAACTCATTGCATGTGGGAAGTAATAACAGAGTACGTCAGGCAAACACTTAAATGTTGTTAGTTATTATACGAAAGAAATCGGTGTTGTTGGAAAGAATAAATTATATAATATGTAAAAAATATTGTCAAGTGAAATAACTTAATATATCTAGCAAAGAAAATTTATTTATTTTAATTTTTCATTCTATTTGTAATATATTTTACTAACCTTTCACCTACAACAATATTTTTGAGTTATTTTCAGTTGAAATCCTTGCCTTCCATTTAACCTATCTTGAGAATATTTTCTATTTCTTCCAATATCCAGATTCAGTGTCATTAACCTATTTTCTTATTTTTCAAATATCTCAGAAGATAATTGAAATTTTCTAATTAAATAAGGTCGTGCCGAATTGAACAAAAATGATTGTAATAGTATATATTTTGTATAGAGTTCATTTCTGTATTAAAATTGGTTATGAAAACTGAATAAGAAATTACTGTATTTTCCAAAATACCGTTTTTTAAGAAATCCTTTGAAAATTTTATTCCATTTAAGGTAACTATAAATTCAAGTAAGTTTCTTTTCCATTGTGTTCGATGATTTTCCTGATACATAAATTAGATTATTCTGTTTTATTTCTATTATTGCAATTTATCTGCTGATATTCCGTAAATCGTGAAATTGTTTCAAGGGAATGGGAAGAGAACTCAAACATTCGGGAAACATTTCAGTCATTTTACTTTATAATGTAAAAAATTCTTCAATATAATTTTAATAACTGTGGTAAAAAAGAATAATTATCAGCGTTCTACGGTGGAAACCCTCAAAACTCTCAAGAGTGTATTTTTCACCCGCAAGGTGATTACAGTTTATAAAAAGACTCTCTAAGAACTTTTGGCAATTTTCAGGCAACTGTCATTCATGAAGCAGTTCTATATAAGTCATGAAATTTTTGCCGTTTGTTTATATCCTATAGGACTGTTAATACTGCAAGTTTCAGATTGCTAGGATCTTCCGCATCAGAGATACATGCTCTTAACACGAAAAACATATTCTTTTAGAGAAAATAATATTTTAGAAAAATGATAAGTTCGGAAGTATTGCCATATCAGTCTTAAAACGTTCTGAATAAACTATCTATAGGCACGTCGGTAAATGAGAAAAATTTAATTTCGATAAAAGTCCTTATAAACATTTGTAAAAGTGTGAATTTCGTCTCGTAACTTCTGAAATTCAGAATCTAGTATCTAATAGAAAAAAATGAGATAGGAAAAAGTACTATATGACAGCTCTGTTTATGATAAATTTAGTGAATTCAAAATGAAGTGTCTAGAATAATTGGTTACCGAGATATTGCGAAGGGCCCGAACGTCTGTGTTTGACAAAAACGGGACGCACCTCTCAACAATAAATTACATAACCGAAAAAAATAAATAAAAACAAGGTGGTTTTGAACAGTTAAGACATGTAATGATGTTGATGACAAAAAAACATATTAAAAATCTTTAACAGACAACAGTGGTTTAGTGGCTTCCCCGATCCTGCTGAGAGGAAGAGCGTGGGTTCAAACCCTGCTCGGCCGAACTAGGTGAGGTTTCCAGCTGGGGCTTCCCTCACCTACTCCAGACAAATGTCGGTTCAATACCATAAGTTCCCTGGCAACCCAACATCTCTCCTTCCCAATTCCCCTACCCAAGGTCAACGGTTAGTTAGAAGAGCAGGCCTCATGGCCTGAACCTCGCTAAAAGGCATAAAATAAATACATAAATAAAAATTGTCAAGCAACACCCACTGGTCGAGTTGACATGGAATGACCCGTTAATTAATGAGCCACCCCTCCACCCGAAAAAAAGAATAGAGAAGAAATGAGTGTTTCACCTGTGTAATATGTTTTTGTCTTTCCCAGCGGTGGGACTAAACGCAAACTAAGCACAGCCGTAACTCTAGTGGGCCATCCGGAAGTGATTTTCATGGACGAACCCACTGCAGGGATGGATCCCGTGGCGAGGAAATGTGTCTGGGGAGTTCTCACCGCAGTACGAGACAGTGGCACAAGTATCGTCTTCACATCACATAGGTACGGGAGACTCCATAATCCACCGTAACATCATTGTTTTTAAGTATTGTTTCATTGAAGAAAACTCCTATCCATCAGACATAAAACTCATCCTTTTTCTCTAAAATGAAAAACGATAGAGGAGGATTGGGTAAAAACAGGGATAGTAAGATTTTTTTTCTTGCCATTTTTTTGTGCTTCTAAAAATCTGGAAATGTTAAAGGGAAATTTCTTTACCTTTCTACATTATTATTTATAAAATATAAGTCATAGAAACTAAAAAGAACTGTAGCAAGAAAATTCTACTAAAAACTTAGTCAAGTTTCACATTTTATTTAATACTCGTTTTTCAAATGTATTTTTTAACCAGATTTTTTAAGGGTTAAAAGGACATTGCAATACTGCTTTTGTTTTGAGTTTGGGTGAAAACGTATTCCAGGAAACGCACTATATCTTATAACCCTTTTCTATCATAGTGTAATAAGATACTCTGATATTAGGCAATCGAAACGCTAGTTACGAACATACATTAGAGAACATCAGAGATTTTTATCCACAACAAGGTGGTGGGAAAATTGCATTATCTACAGACAGGTGAAATGGCGACGGACCGGGACTCCAACCAGGGACCTCCCATGAGGCCGGAGCAGGCCAGATAGAAGTGGTGTACGGGTTTTGGGAGTCGAGGCGAGTGGTGTAGTGGTAGCACACCTACGGTCGTATGAGGAGGGCCCGGATTCGACTCCTGATCAGTCGCCATTTTCTCCTAACGCAACATCAGAGATGTTGAAGGTTTAATCGGTTCCATGAAACTGGAGTCATTTAAACAAATCAGGATGTGCCCAACGCGTTTCTTCCAACGCGGCGATTTTAAGTTTAGTGAGAAATGTGTTTTTTGTTGTTGTTTTTTTGTCTATTTTGTTCCACATTTGTTACGTTGTGTGTAGTATTTTGTTAATTCATAATTAACACCTGACGAGGACCCGAAAACAGATCGAAATTTTGTGTTCGTGATTTTGATGGAATAAAAAAGTCTACTATTAAGGTCGTGATATTGATAAGTTATGTGTGGTAATCATGTTTGATGTCAAGATAAGTTCTTTTTTAGATCTTTATTTCCAAGTGTTAGTTGGTCATTTCTTTACAATCAAATAATGTAGGCTTAGGTTCTTTGTATCTTAAAAATTAAAATTACTTTATTTTTTGGATGCGTCCAACAAAACGTTTCTCAAATTCTCGTCTCTGAAATTGGTTTTCTTAAGTGTCAATATTTGTTTTCATCTTTTTTGATTGTCTAAAACAATCATTTGTTTTAGTTTTCAAGTCTTCCCTCAATTTATAAAGGGTTGTATAAAACTTTATGTGGATAATTTCTTTAGTTGGTCATAACTGAGATGCGTGCGGGTTAAACATTGAATAAAATTGGGGAAATAATATGCAATAAGGAGATAAATTTTATTACTCCCATTTGATTTTTGTTACAATTAGTAAATTGACTGATACGTCGTGTATTACCTCATTTAGCGTAACGAGAAACAATTCCCTGCGGCATTAAGAAACAAATGTATTTTTTCATTTTAAGTTTTCAGGGTTGTTGTTTTTTTTGTTTACAAAACTAATGATGTACAGGTTAAAATAAACTTAAAAGTAATAGCTGTAATTTTCGTGTGTCTTATTAGTGCACTCGTACCTCATTTACTCACTATCCCCTATACATTTTATAGATAGATTTTATAGATTTTCCTTTTTTTCTTTTAATAGATTTAAAGGTTATAAAAATGAGGCTGGAAAGATCAAAAAGTTTTTGTAAGACGATCTTCCTCTAATAATCTCTGTTCTCGATAGTATAATCTATCTTTTACGAAATTCTATGATTCAACTCCAAACAAACACTTGCGTGCAAATGTTTCAACGGTGCAGTCGAGACTATGGGCCCGGAATGCAACCCATAAGCGTTTGAGCACTCATGGCGGAAATTCTCGTAAGTCGCTGATAACCGTATGACGAAGTGAAATGCAAATTTAAAAAAATATTGAAAGTGTACAAATATGTTGGAGTGAAATTTAATACTTTAAATTCTCTTTTTGTTAGTTCTAAAAAGACATTATGTGAAAACTACTAAAAAACGTATTTTGCATCATTTTTCACGATTTTTATTTTACTCCTTCAAACAATACATTTTAAATGGATATATACTTGCAAAATATTTTGCTATTTATTATAAAATAGACCACTTATCTTGGGAGTTCCGATATTTGACGGAGTGGTATATTTGCGAAGGTATCTGACACACAGAAAGGAATCAATCTAAGTCATAGAATACATTTGAACGGAGAGACTATTTCAGAAACATTAGACAATTCATTGAATACTATCCGTATAGTGGCCTGGTTTTTCTGCAGAGCACAAAATGTAAACATTTTTTTTGTGGGGCTTTAGGGTTCGTCAACATCGAGGTCATTAGAGCCCACGTAAACATTTTAAAAATGTAAAAAATTTTAATGCAAGAATGGGCAATATTTCATTTCGGGGAAAATCATTTTCGTGGATATCAGTAGCATATTCCAGGTAAATTTGCCATCGTATACAACAAAATACTGAAAATTCTGAAACAATTGCTATTTTGTGCATACTATGACGTAGAATATATTTGGAGGATTATTGGCGATTTATATAATCAGCGACGGTCAAGCTGTTTCTATAATCTCCGTAAAACGAGAGTGCACTGGGTAAAGAGTGCTCGATCGCTTCCTATCACTGAACTAAAAATTCCGTTCGAGGTCCATCGAATAGTATTCATGCAATATATGCTTAATAATTTTTCAGCATCTACACCGTTCCTGTGTTGAAAGTAAAATAGGGTACCTAGTGAAACACGATAATCTACAATCAAAAACAATTTGAGAAATGAAAGACATAAGTCGATGATGCCAGATACAAATGTATATCCCGGGGATAAACAATACGGAAGTGGGAAATACAGAATTTTTTTTTTTTTTCGGAAAACAGAACCACGAAAATGCAACAATTCAAATTTAATATCAATTTCAAACCTTTAATACTACAATAAGTTCTCGATTATTCAATGTTTCTGAATCCGGGCCGCCACATTATTATTTTTTTCTATGCAGCTTCTAAATGCTCGTAATAATTCAAACTGTCCAGTACTGTATATTACGACTAGCATTTAGTGTAGATAATTTAAATCCAATACAGTTCTCTGTAGTGAAGTGAATGATAAAATAGTTTTTAAACATTTACTATTTAAAATACCTACAATTTTTATCTCTTAATGAACTAACTATGATGAACACTGTAACTCAAACTGTACTTCACTCACAAAAGACTTTGTTGTGGCGTCTCGGCTGCTTATGAAGTTCGGTTTTTCCTTGGAAGATGAAAAGGATTTAAATCTACAAATGTCTGAAATGTGCTGTAGGGCTGGCATGAACCCTTGTTTTGTTGTTCTGTCTCAGGATATGGATTAGGTACTGTACTATTCCGGAG
>NNCF01130106.1:0-33727 GCA_002313205.1 Laupala kohalensis | reverse complement strand
GCATTGTTCAACAATTTTTTACATAAAAACTATGACCCCCCACCCCAAATGAAGTTCCCAAATCCGCGCCTGGTAATATATTGTATCGTACAGTACCATATAACTACATTGTTATCAAGTTGTACAGTTAACGTACTTCTATGAGCTCAAAATAATTGCTTTCTGGTCGTTGACGCATTTATCTGGCAAAAAAATTAATTTTTTTTCTCTATAGTATAGGTTTGATAATACGGTACCGGATAATCGCGAACTTACTATTCTACTAATTATGGTATTTTAACAACGTTGATAATTTTCAGCATGGATGAATGTGAGGCTATTTGTACGAAAATAGTGATCATGGTAAATGGGCAATTTAAGTGTTTGGGTTCTCTGCAACATTTGAGGAATAAATTCACCCAAGGATTTATCTTGCAAATAAAAGTGATAAATAATGAGAAAAAAGGAAATAATTCTTTAGCGAATTCCGTAAAGGCTGTGAAATCGCATATCTCAGATATTTTTCCAGGTAATATTTTATATTTTTACAATTTTTCAACAATTCATTGCTTTGGTCTGTTTGTTTAGGTGAATTCTTCCTAGAGAAGTTCATGCATTAATTTGATAACATCAACCAATCAGCACGGTGTCTTCCGACTTCCCCACCCCTGACACCTGATGGTTGAACTTCATGTAATTGGGAATTACCGCTAGACTGAGGGCGCGATTTGCTTTTAATTGTAATTTATTGCACATTTCCAATGTATTGGCTAATCCACTCTTCGCTATCTACTAACTATTTATTTTTCCATGAATGTCGTGATGCCTTGTGAGTTTAATGTGAAGTGTCACAGAGCGAATCCTAATGAGTTTACGTTTGTATGCTACCGTCTACGTCAGTTGATTCGTAGAACTGGCAACTGATGCACCAAAAATGTATGTTTCCATTAACATGAGCACAGTTACTTCTTTCAGTTCCACCAAGTATTGTAGTTTTAAAGCCTGGTTTTTCGTATATAAATAACAAATCAATTCTTTTCATTACAAATATACTATTGCTACATGTTTCACTAAGTGGAGTAGTTGAGAAACCTGTCGCTATGTAGTTATAGTATAGGTGAAAAAACTTCCATACGGAGCACATATGACCTAATTAACCACTTTTTGGTCAAAAGTCGTATTTGATCGTGTAAAAATATATATGTTAGATTGTAGCAGTTTGGAGTGAAAGTAGAGATATCGTTATTATTTTTAAATATGACAACACGAAAATATAAATATAAAAAGTGGGAAAGCAAATCGCGGTCTCGCCTATAATATAGACCAAAAAATACTTTTCGAACACACACCGATGGAGCTTTTTATAATTTTTCTGTTATATTTTGATACAGAAACCTTCCGCAAGATGTTGATAAAGTTTGTTTCATGAGAAATAGTAATAAAAAATATACGAAATTTAATTAAATTCAACGACGTACGCTTAATTATTGTATCGTGTATCAGTATTATTACATTAGATCGAGAACTTTAATTTAAAGTTATATTTAAGAAGATATTCAATTTTGCCTACTTTGTCCAAAGACAAAAGAAAACAAGATATTTTACAATTATGGTCATTTTATGGCAAAAAACCAAACGAAATAACAATAAATTTTGAAATATAATTCCCGTAATGTGTCAACGAAGAATTCTTTATTACTTCAGATTTATTACATTGACTTAAGCACAGGTAATAGTTTTGTTATTATGATGCAATTTAATTACTAGCAATAAATGTAAGTAATTACAATAAATAATTCTTCAAACTTAAAGATTCATTTTAACTTTGATAAATTCTTTTGAATATAAAATGTTGAAAACCATTTTCAGCAATTCTCCATGTATTATATTAACATAAAACACTGTGAAGAAATATAAAATATTATTCTGAAGATTTTTTTTTCATTACTGTTATTATCCAAAATTATTATTATTGAAATGTCATTATTTACTGAAAAATAATCATAATTTCATCTGTTCTGTTATTACCCATGAGAAATATGTTAGGGGCTAAGAGTGCGCGCATTTTAAGCTATGAAAATTGAAAATCCAAAATAATCCAAGTGTATTTTGAGAAGTCAATATTAGCAGCAAAGTGTTTTAATATATTTTGTTGGATTTTAGGTGCTGTGTTGCGAGATGAGTTTTCCAATTTGCTGGTTTACATAATTCCTAAGGGAAAAATAAAATACTCTACGATGTTTGGTAAAATGGAGAATGCAAAAAAAGTGGTCAATATAGAAGATTACAGACTCACACAAACTGATCTAGAACAGGTATATTTAATTTATTTGTAACAAAAGTAGAATGGCGTAAAGAAAAAACCTCAACTTGACAAACGCCTCTGTGTTGTATTTTTCTTACTGGACGACGATAGACGTTCCAGATACCAGAATTTTATTTCACTCAACGTGCTAGAGAGACAGAGATACGCTTCATGTGTTCCAACTAGGTGTCCGTTCATGTGGTTGAGATCGCTGCTTACCACTATAGCAGTCGCTACGTATGATGTGGCTTCGGCTGCCACAGAAGCCCTAGAAAAAAAACTGGTGACAGTGAACAGCGATTAGCGTCATTTCTCTCATGAGCGCCAAAGTTAGCCGACGATCGAGGAATTTCTTATGCTATGATTCATGTAAAAGTGGGAAGCCACAGGCCACCCACAAACACAAACTTGACGGGGAAAGCATGAAGTTTGTTTTATCACTTGTTGGGTTTTCTTTCAATTGGTTTATCCTTCATCCCGGTCCCTGGACTCAAAGGTCATAACCCGGTTTTAATTCTCTTTCATTCGTCTCCCTTTCATATGATCTCTTTCTTACGTAATATTACCTGTCCAGTGGCATCACCACTGGAGACGGTCGCAACAATTATCAACATCTGTTTTCAATGCTTGCCTTACACACATCATTATTTTTATAATCTCCTGGAATTTTCCAAAAACTTCTTCATTCCGTATAGGATTAGGTCAATTTTCGGATGTATAAACTCCTTCCTTTTTCATAAATAGTAATCATTCTTGTCTTTCCTTGCCATTATATTTACAGTCATTATATGGTCAACGTCGTCTGTACCTTCTCCACATAAACAAATATCACTGTATGTTAACTTCATTTTGTAAAAACATTTATTCATGTGCCCATGTCCCGTCATAATTTCTAGTACATGTCTATTCGGCCGAAACCATTTTTTGTTTGTCTGTGCAAATTTAACATTCTTTATAAATTTATATAAGTCACGTCCCTCATGAGCATTACTCCAACTTACTTTCCAATGTAACAAAAGCTCCCGAGTCAATTTATTCCTCCACATCTTCTGCGTTGCTTTTAATTCTTCCCCATCTATACACATTACTTCTCTACCTCGTATACGTTTCCGGTGTGCCATCTTGCGAATTCCCAAATCTACTGGTAATATCCCTATTAGTACTTCCTCAGCCCTCGTAGAGACACTTCGGTAACATTTGCTTAAATGTATTAGACGAATACACTGTAAGCTTCGTAGCTTTCTTTCTACATTGACGACATCTAATCTCTTCTCCCATACACTAGAACAATATGAAATAATTGGAAATAAAGCCACTACATACAATTGCCGCAACTCTTTGTTCCCGATGTTATACTTGCTTATTCCAACTCTCCTCAAACCGTAATATATTCTTTTCACATTCGTTGTAATATAATCAAAATGCTCATGAAAATTCAGTTTCGAATCCAATGTAACACCTAATACTTGATTTTTTCTTCTAATTTTAATCTCCACTCCCCAATATGTTTCATTGGCATTCTTCCTCCATTCCGAAACTCAAAGACCATACCCACTGTTTTAATTTGAGATACTTTTAACTTCATCCTACCACTCACAGCCATAAATTTCCTAGTTATTTCTTTTGTCTTCTAATTTTTTCCTACTGTTTTCTCCAATAAGCATAACGATATCATCAGCATAGGTCAATATTGTATTATCCTCCTTAGATATTTCTGTCAACATTTCGTTTAAGACCAGATTCCAATACATGGGCCGGTATGACTTAGTGTCCTTGCGGACAGCCCTTCCCTACTCGTTTTAACATTTTCCTATTTCCAGTAGAACATGTATGTCCTCAAAGTAGGAGTATTAATTTTTTCAGTTTGTTGTCAATCCCTAATTTTGCTACACAAAATGGAAAACTTGCCAATTCACACTATCGAGGACTCCTTCATCGTCCCCGCTTACAAGAAGCGTGTATTTTGTCGATCTTTTTCGTATAGTGTCAACAAATTTTCTGACAGCATACTCTGTTCCCCGTTTCTTCACAAAACCATATTGTTCTGTACAGAAATTTTCATGGGTTTTCATTTTCTAACAACTTGTCTCTTACACATTTATCCAATAACTTCCCCATCATTGGCAACAGTGTTATTGCCCTGTAGGACTTACGTAGGGTTTTGTCTCTCACACTGTCCTTCAAAAAGAATCTTACTACCCCGATCTTCCACACCTATGGGAAGTATCCAAGTTATAACGAAAATTTATCAAGTGTACTATTTCCTTCTCAAACCGCCTATACATATGACATATTATGTCGTTCCTAACAGTATCATAGCCTGGACTCTTGTTTTTGCTCAGAGTTCTCACCATGCTCTCTATATCTTCGTCATATTGCCAAATTTCATATTCACCTATATCCTCGTAATTCCTTACATTTTTTCCTGTTTTTCATGTCCTAATAATCCTAACAATTCATCTCCTGTATCTGGACAAGTCATAGTCATTTTTGTTTCCTTCCTCCATATCATTTGGTCCTTGATTTTGTCTCGTCTTATGACGTATGGCAACCCCCATATATTCTGACGAATATTTCATTGTAAAAAGTCATTCCAACTTTCCCTCTTCTTCTGCCGTGTAGCCACTTTATATGCCAATTGCGCCCTCCTATATTCTTGCCACAGTTTCTTTCCCTTGGACTAATTCCTCGTTACCTTTTGGTACATATGTCGTCTTTTATTTCTCAACCGTTTCTTTTCTGTCAGTGTACGGTCCCACCAACCCTTGCCTATCCTTCTCCTCTTCGGTTACAGTATTTCTTCACTTCCTCAAGCATTCTCAACTGTATCTCATGTACTCTTTTATCTATGGCATTTCCTGGTAATTCTGACATAAATATGTAGTCAGTTTTCTTTTCTTTTTCATATTTCACCCAATTTACACGTCTGTAATTAATTTTATCGTTTCTTTCCGAAACACATGGCCTTATTCTGTCTATGTTATAACGTATCAATTTATGATCACTTGTAATTTCCTGTGAGGATTGCCATCCTGCCACCGTATACTCTTTATCCCTATTCTGTAGTGCCAAGTCTATAATAGATTTATCATTATCTGTCTCAAATATCACTTCCCCGAAGACATTGCATTTCGTCAAATCGTTTTTGAAAATAATTTGTTCTAATAATTTTCCTCACGTTTGTTATTGTGTCGCCCCATAATGTCGATCGTCCATTCGAATTGCCGCCCAGAATAACATCATAACAATTGTATCTTTCTAATAGTTTCTCCACCGTTTGAAAAATTCTCTTGCCTTTTTGTATGTACGCGTTAATTAAAACCACAGTGCAATTTCCTTGGCTGAGAAGTACTACCTGCATGTACTTTCCACAAAACCCATCTACTCGCATCACTTGCACCAGATTGTTTGCAATCAGTATAGCTGATTTCCCACCTTCTGTAAAAATTACTCTGTATTTAAGTAGCAAATTCATCATTTTTATCCCTACTAACATACGTATTAAGCAAATATCTATTTTTTATTTTGCTACATAATGGGTCATTTCATCCGTACCTAATTTGGCGCCGTGTAGATTTATTTGGAGCACTTTATAATCCATAATCTGTTTGGTCTTTGTTTAACTCTCTAATTCTTAAGTACTCTACACAATTCTTATCCTTAATTGAATGACTTCCATTATGTCCTCTTCTCAGACAACAAACTCATCTTGCTTTTTCATTTTTCTTCTTACCTCCAGCATAATTATGATTTTGTCACCGCAACGACTGCATGTCTCTTCGGCATCCGTACTGAATTTGACTTGATGGCCGTACTTCTGGCATCGGAAGTTGGGTAATGGTAACCGTGAGCTATTCAAGTATTGCACAGCGTTACCACCATACCTATTAGAAATTATTCCGGTGCAGCAATCATGAAGACACGCCATCACCGTATAATATGCATAATGTTTTCAGAGATTTCGAAGGAAGTTACTTGAATTTGTTGCAAACTTTCTTTTGTAACTTGCAATATTTTCATTGAGTTCTTGACTCATATTTGTTATTGCGTTTATCCTTATCGTATGATTTGTTAGTTATACACTAACTTCATTAAACACCAGCTAGTCACAAAAACGCGGAGCAATTCTCGAGATGGCAATTTTCCTAGTAGTTAGAAGTTCTATCGTTGAATTTGGTATTAATTTTTTTTATATCCGTGGGCTGCCATATTGAATTTGCTTTATCCACTTCAGTGTTGCCAGATGTACGATATTTAGCTATGTGTACGATGAACGATTTGACTTTGTACGATAATTTTACTGAACATTATGCATATTTTTACTGTCCATAACTAATGAGATAAAAACATGCATTTTTTACAACCTTAAAACATTACATGGAACCCCAACTCACTACGTTTACGCAGAGTATATTGTTAGAAGAGTATTGCATCTCAAATACTGTTACGCAGTTTGACCTCGTCAGCGCATTGATAATGTCATCACATCAATGTACGTTGCGCAAATGATGCTGAGTTGGTTGGTGTTTGATATTATTAATGAAGGGCTCTAATGACCTTGTTGTTGGCGAGCCCTAAAACCCCAATGGAAGAAGGATATTTTTATTACAATGGTGGTAATCCACAAGAATCGACGAAATTTTTCAGTTTTTCAAAGCTTGATCGTTTAAAACAGAGATGCAGATTCGTGTCCAGCTTAGAAATTTGTTCTAATATGTTTAAAAGTTACGTGTTTTTAGAAAGTTATGTTGCTAAAAGTTGGAAGTATGCCCGAGGGAATTCTTACGGAATCACATTACGCATCGGCAAGCATCCATCACTACATTATTCGTTAACACAACTATTTTCATTTTGTGCAATTAGTGAAGTTAGCTATGCAAGTAATTCATTACTGTGAACTATTTCACAACAAAACTATTTCGTTCCCTTTCTATTCCTCGCTACTATTTTAAGAAATGCATGGTTTTTCCATCCCTAATTAATAAATGTATACTTAGAGGGTAATAAGATACGAACGGGATACTGAGAAAAAATTAAACAATTATAATGTAAAGAGAGGTCTTAAATTACAAGATAAAATGTATCTTATTACACCCGTTTCTTATCCCCCACCCTGCCCCAGTCTATTTAATCTTCCTAATGAAATACAAAAAAGTAACTTTTCTAAGGAAGGAAAGAGAAACGTTGCTAGGGACAGTACTTCCATAAAATATTTTTTCTTTCAAAAAATAATACCTTAATCTGAAATTAAAATATCATAAGTATCGATTTCATCGTCTCCTTCCATTCCCGATCGTGAGTTGATGTATCACCGCACGGTCAGTTATGGCTTTTAGGGCACATGTTCCTAGGGTCATGTTGGACAGCATTTTCGGAGCTATCAGAAATTCCCTCGACCCTCCTCCGGCCAACACGTTCTGCGACGATAGTAGACGTTCGTTAACTATATCTGAAGTTTATTCCTGTTTCGTTTTAATGAGATTAACTTTAGAAAATATCTCTCACAACAAACGTTAGAAAATGGGACTTTTTTTCCATTACAACTCAATGTTTTGCGCAATATGATATAGCGATACTTCATTTAGCAGCATATTTAATCAGTAAGTAATGTCAGAACTGGAACCATATGTACATTTATGTATTATGATCTATCTTTTTCGGTTGTGAGGAAAGTCAACCGACGCTGATCTGTTATTCAACTATATGTTCATTTACAGTTACTCATAACACAGTGTATAAGACGGGAAACAAATAATTTCTCGAAGCCAGTGCGTTTAATACCAAATTAGATTTATTAAGACATTCGTAAATCTATATAAATACAAATTAAAGTATGTTCGTTTGTAAGCTTATCTCTTGAGAACGACTGGACCGATTTGGCTTTTTTAAAAATGTTCGTAATGGTCAGAATAAAGTTCTTAGGGAAAGAAAAATTCGAAAAGTTGTCCGGAAAATTGGAAAATTCGAGAAAACTGAAAGTGCTTTTTTCTGTGTGATTTTTGTATGAACTCAAGACCATAACTCACGATACGAACGATGGAAATGCGTAATTCTCGTTTTGTTTTCTTCGTTATGGTCCTGGAAAAGTTTTCAGGAAAAAATTACAAAGAAAAGTCGAAAAATTCGGTCAAACTGCAAAAAATCATAATTTTTGTGTGCACTCTCGATCATAACTGACGATTTTACTCCTCAAATTGAATATCCATGGCCACAATCGTTAATAGATACAATAATCAATCAGTAAAACGTTTCTTCTCATTTTTACTTTGTTTGCACATTGAAAATACCTTATCACAAATTCACAAAACGATCACAAACAAATTTATTGAAATTTGAACAGGACGACGTCCGTCGGGTCAGCAAGTGAATGATTTAATACGTGAAAACAGAATTTGTGATAATGACCGCCAAAATACCATAAATTAGGAAGGTTTGTACGATAATTCTCATTAGAAGAAATGGCAAACTGATCCACTTTCACGTGAATCGTAGAATAGATATTTTGCTTTCTACAATGATAGGATGATCAACAGGTATTGATCGATGATACCTTCAAATTTCCAAAACTCGGGGGATAATGCTAGCAAACCAGATATTTAGTTTTCCGAGTGCACAACTATTTCGAGAATCAGAAGCGAAATAGTCGTTTCAATGTTACATAGTTATATAGTGTTGGAGCTGATAGCCGAGGCCAGGGGCTACGCTACAACGGTCGAGGCGTCATGAGAACTGGAGCAAAAGGTGAGAAGTATGTCAATAAAGCAAAAGTTTCTTCGTCTGCTCATGCTATTAACGGTGGGGACGATAATTAAATAGTAAAATTTCTGACTGGAGTCGTCAACTTCGTACAAACGTCGAGTGACGCACCTCCTCCGACCACGAAGCAATTGACATTACTGTTATCGTAGCACATCTTTATCAAAACAATATAAAGAAATGAGTGGACGATACGTTGCTAATGACTCTTTATGACGACATCTATGAGTCCAGTTTTCAGAAACATCTGCGATGACACTTTTTCTTTATGAATGAACTCTTGCGTAACTCTTAAAATGAGCCCAATGTGCTATTGATTTCAACAATCAAAACTATTTCCAGATTTGATTATTGAACATATTTAATCTATTTTATAAAAGACTGTTCAAGATAAAAATTAATAAACATGTTCTTCGATATCTTCAAAGAATCGAAATAATTGAGATTGTGAAGATTCGTAAACTTTTCTTTATTTTCTTAGGCATACTTGAGTCTTATCCCATAATTAAACAAATTCCATAATTACACGAAATTCTTCCCACAAGCGTACCTAGGCAGGGGTGGTCTGCCTCGGACCTCATCCTGTAAGGGGTCTCCAAATGTCTCATAAACATAAATCTTATTTCAAAAAAATTCTTAAACTTTTTACAACAACAAAATAATTAAAATTTTAGCTTATTCTTAAAGAAAGTAAAATTTCAATGTTTTTGAAATTCACTAGTATGTTATTGTAGGCCTGCAAATATGGTGTGGTTTGAAGAGGGGGAACCTCCAAAACCTTTTGTCCCAAGCCTCATTAGGCATAGGTTTGCTACTGGTTCTACCTGCTCATTCTACTTATCAAGTACTTTAATTTGGACTCATAAAAAATCTAGCTTGCCCAACAGAGATATGAAGTGTTAAACATTTCAAAGAAATATAACATTTTGGAACTTTTTTTAAAAATAACATACTGAACTCAAATTTTGCCGAACAAAGTATCCTCATCATCAGGGCAGGAACTACTTTAATTTTCAGGGAGGGGTGGTGCAAGTCAAGCCCAGGTCAGATGAGGGGCGCAGGGTGGATTGTGGCCCCGAAGGGACCCAGTTTGGAAGGTCTTTGTTTGATTTTTACTTATGTATAAACTTTATCCTGAATGATCTCAAGAATTGTAACAAGAATACTCAAATTATTCACTTTTCTTTTCAACTTTGAATTTCTCTCTTTATCAATCATATTTATGACTATGACAAGAAAATATCTTCAGATCACTGTACAAGATGGAAAAATCTTGTGTAGATTGCATGCTCGCCAATATGTGTTTGCTTTTATAATAAATTGGTGATAAATAATATAATGTAAAATGATTGTAAGTGTAGGTTGAAAGAGCAGTTTCATGAATATTCTACTTCTTTGACATAAAATAAGACTGCACCAGTTATGAGGTGCTTGTTTTTTTAAATTATCTTGAAGAGAAAACACTGAACATCATAAATTATAATTAATGCTATGTTTTTAATTTGATAATACTTATAGCGTTGTTGCATAAAGCCACCAACTTTCAATTTTAAATCTTCAAATGTTATGGGAAAATTTGTACTTTCATTATCAATTGATGGTCCCACTAGCTTGATGTTTAGTTGGTGGCACAAGGTGAGACAAACTTGTTATTGCCTTGGAGTGAAATAGTTTTAATGTTCTTCAAAATTATGAAATGTATTTAAATTCATTCTTTAGAAGTTATGCGCTGACTAGACAGTTAGTTTTTACCGCGCACGAAGGACGTGTCATTTTGTTGGCCAGTAACTCAGAGTGAGTCTTTTGTTATTCCCTGCCAATAAAAGACTGGCAAGCAGACAGGACTTAGGGATTCTGGGGGTTGAGCATCCCTCAGAATTTATTAAACTTGGTAATGAAAGTACATGATCTGTATATTGTTAATTTACTATATGTTAATTAACTGTGTATAGTTAACACTTGAACACTTAATCATTTGTTCTCATTTTTATAAATAAATGAATAGTAAAATTACCTTAGTTAATTTCTTCTTGTAACAAGTCTTGTTCTTAATACCTATGGTAACATACTTACCCCTTTTCTTTGTTGATTCAAAGTGAAGATTCTTATCGTGCTGTCCATAATTACTGCATTTTTTGACAGTAAGAATGTATTATTAAATTTTATTTGTTCGTTGGTACACTACCTTGCATACTCCCCAAGGAAAAGCTCATGTTATTGTTTTCTTACCAAAAATTGTAAGTCCCCAAACTTTCTTCTGAGGTTTTATTTTCTTCAACTTGATTCTTTAAAGTAAATTTATTACAATGAAACATATTACCATTACTTTTATTTTTTTGCAACATTAGCATTAGACCAATAGCAGAATTAATAAGAGTTTTTCATTTCTAAGAAAGTTTTCGTAAGTAAATAGTCAAGTCTCTCTCCCTGATTATTTTCATGAATGAACTTTCGTTCTGATATTGAGTGGAGATATTTTCTTTAAACATTTTTTGTTTTTGTTTTCTAGGTATTTCTCACTTTCATCAAACAACAAGCGCCTTCTGATAAGGAATAATAGAAGTAATTATTTATGCACTGTAAACTGATAGTAGAAATTTATATGTAAACTTATTTATTCATTGTTGATAAATTTACAACTTTAATAAAAAAATTAGTGACTATTTAATAAGTAATGAAATGATAGAACAGTGCTGTCCAATTTCTATACACTTTTGATCGATTGGGCACTCATGTGGTGATGTTTATCAAACTGTTACCCAACACACAAAACTAACGAATAATATTTATTTATTTAATTGTAATGTGAGATTTCGATTCTCATCAACAAATTTACATTATTTCAAGCTGGAAAAGTTCAATAATTATTATTATTTTTAAACAAAGAAATATATAATATATACTATTGTACTAAAATGTATCCATATTGTAGTGTATGACATGGTTATTCTGAGCACAATTTTCAATTTTCTCTCACCAGACATGCCACATCAAATATTAATGGTTTAAGTAAAATGTACTTGAACACGCCAATTGGACAGCACTAAAGAAGATATTAACTGAGAGTGTTAGCTTTTAATTGTACTTTGAATGTGACATTGTTAGCTGTAACTTCCTGATTTACTACCATTGCAAAGCATTTCACAAACAATTACAATATTACTACACGACTTAAGGATATATTTCTGTGAGATTATTAAATCGCACAAATACCATCTTAATATCATTTCTACTACTCTTAAAAGACATCTATTTGTCATTTGCTTAACATTTCGTTTCTAGAAATATTTTGCTCTGGGGCAAATACTGCATTCCTTTTAAAGAATACTCATAAAACATAATTTTCATAATTAAGAAAAAAGAATCCATGAAAGAAATTTTTAAGTTGAGTCAGAATTCAATTCAGGACATTTACATGAGCTTTATTACAAATTGTTTCCCAACCTAAGTAGGCTGATGGGGACAGTTTCCCCATATTCATTAAATTTTACGAATGATTTTCAAATCATAAACAATCTTAACACATATTTATTAATATTAATTAAATTAATAGTTGCTCTCACATATCTACCATTTAAAAAATAACTATTTAAATTAACCTCACATTACTAACATTAAGAAATTTTACAGTTAAGAATTCATAATATTAGAAATTTAATGTCCCCCATGGTGTCTGTGATCGCTCATCACCAAGTCATCTTGGTTCAATTCCCAGGTGAGTCACAATAAAATTTGTAGCTTTTCATTTCCATCTCTCAATTTAAATAGCTGTGGTGTATAGTTCATCCTCTGAGACTAACAACCGCAGTTGTGATACTCGGATACAGCAATCTGGATCCTATATAGACGCTGTTCCTCCGATCTCTGTAAAATTCACGGTGTGTCTAGTGAGTAAACTCACACAAAAACTAAGCTTTACTGGCACTTGTCATTTGTTGTCCTTAGCTACTTTTATGACGGCACATACATTTTTGTGTGTAAAGAAAAATTGTTACTTTTAATCATTTTGAAGGAACTATGGAAAATTTTACTGTATTTTCATAAAATTTCTTTCCCAGATTTAAATGGATTCAGAAGTAAATAACATAAGAATAGTTGAACAATGAACAAGGAAAGAATTTCAACCATTTGGGAAATAATTTTTATAAGAAGGTTCAAAGAAAAATATGAAGAAGAGTCTTAGGCACAAAAACTGTATTTTAATGGTAAATTTTATTTAACAATATTAGGAAATTCACAATCTTAGGACTGATGCAACATCATTGTTTGCAACATCCAGGGGCAATGATCCCTCACTATCAGCTATATTGCGATCGGCCCCTCTCTCTACCAGATATTTAGCAAGGTCCGTGTGGCCACATGAAGCAGCATAATGTAAAGCAGTCTGCCCTTCTTCATCCTGTAGGTTGATGTCTGCCTTGAGTCTCTCAACAAGCATTTTACACACACTAACATTACCTCTATCGGCAGCCCAGTGAATAAGCCCCATACCAGTATCATCCAATTCATTAATTACTTTCGCAACTGAAGGCACTTGACCTAGTTCTAACACCTTATTTTTATTGCCTTCTTTAACCCAATCAAATATAGTCTTGTCTTGATCAGCAATGAAGTCATCAGTATTTGGAAGGCAACTTACAGATACCCAACCTATATTATTAACAGTTTCTTTCTCTTCTGCTCTCCTTTCATCGTACCTTGATTCCCAGCCAGGATCCAATGCAGATACTTCAGTTATGTAATTCTTCATTGCCGATTCATAATCCATATTTCCAAGTTCTTTCCATGCTTCCCATTTCTGTTTGGCAGTCAACTCAAACCAATGTGGCCTCGGGATGTTGCAAGGACCATCTTTGGCTTGTTTATAATAAGCGTACAACTCTAGAAGTTTATCACTCCCTAAACGTCCAGCAAGGGATTTTACGTGACTACAAGCTCTTTCAAATGCCTCGGCAAGACTAATAGTTGCACTTGTCCCCTCCATAGTAATGACTATAATAATTTGGGTTAGTTAGGGTAACTATTGCAAAACATTCTAATACTTCTCAAGACGACTTGGTATCAGCAACTTCAATATCATTGCCCTCTAAATGATGCTTCTGTCTATTCACTGCAGCATCATACCCACTTTTGGAACTGAAAACAACAAATCCGTACTTTCTACTTCTTCCTGTATTCTTATCAAACACCACATTAGCTGAAACAATATTACCAAACTGAGAAAAATACTGTTTCAATTCACTGTGGCTCACAGTCCAAGGTAAATTAGCTACAAAAATTCTGTATAATGACTTTGAGGCCATTATAATGTTTTTACAAGTTAGGTTCTTGTTATTTCAAGTAAATGAATAGTGTGATCCCTCATTAATTCATTTATATCTATTCCTGAATCTGCACCTAAATTGTTCAAAGGAATATGCTCACAGCGTAACCTCCACTTGTGTAGAAGGTGTTCAATAGACCAATCAGCACTTCTCTCTTGATAGGTACACAAAAACCGAGCTTGAGGATTCTTTTCCAACAAATACGAAACAGTCACTATGATATCTTCAAACACAGATGGCTCGTAAAAGCAATCAGATCCTAGTATAAGATCGACTGACCCTAGTGAGAATATACTGCTAAGGAATAACCCCCAAGTTAAACCCAAAACCCTAACCTGGCAAGATTGAAGACCATTAACTTCACAACAGTGCTTCACGTGTTGAATACTTTTAGGTAAACTTGCACTCTCAGTGAGAGTAACAGCTGCTCCGCACTTAGCAGCTACTATTCCAGGCAGAGCAGTGCCTGATCCCAGTTCCAAAATATGTTTCCCAGGAAGTTCTCTGCGATGTTCCCAAAGAAACCAGGCAAGTACAGGAGCGGCAGGCCAGGTATAAAAACTATATGAGGCTTGAAGTTGCTGGAAATAAAAACAAAAATTATATCATACTAATTATCTAATACTTAAATGCTTATACATCTTTGCCCAAATACTATTCCAACTGCAGTTTAAAGCTAACTTTGCCGGTCGTACTGTATTGAAGGTCGTTTCGGTAAACCAACAGACAAATAGAGCGCGGAAACAAAAATATTTTAAAACTAATGAGTTTCTTTTCTATAAATAAACATATTAATAAATTTCCTGCGTCTTCCCTACAATTTAAAATGTTTTGCTACTGTATTACGCACCAGGTAACCAACGTACGTAAGAGCAGAATTGTCCACTGCTATACGTTAACTAAATTTTTTATTACTTACCTCTGGTATAAAAATTTCCAGTGATTCGACGTCACTATCTCCTCCCCGGCTATTAATTGATTTGAAGACAAATTTCTTTACCTGTTCTGCGACTCCATCGGACATTGGAGCATATATTGTAACGAAAGAAGATAAATGGTGAACTGATGGATAGGAATGCAGAAAGATACGTTATATGACGGAAACGGCGTCTGGTTAGTTCGCAACTTTTACCGGTAGGTTCGCAGGTGTTGTTTTTGAACATTTACTGTGTTCTGTGTTAGCGCCACAGGTTAGGATTTTCTCGTTAGTTAATAGCGGAAATAATACGCTCTTGAAGTGGTATTATTTTGACAAATAGAATAAAACATTAATTGGTTTTCTATATTTTAGGGTGGGACGGTAGAGTTTCGCGAGAATTTAAAGAGAAGCTAAAAGTTACAGCAAAACCTTAAATATAACAGAGAAATTAGCAAGTTTATGATAAATATTCGTGTTTTAATGTATAGTATTTCAATGGTTTACTGACTGAATATAGAAGAACAGTCTTTTGGCGTATTCAAATCCGTTATTCCTTACCGTATTTAACGATTCTTACTGCCTTTTGAATTGGAGCCCCCAGTGATACAATGTATTGTAAAACTGTTGAGGTGCCATTTTAAAGTATTTATATCAAAAACTTTCATAACAATTATTTCATAGCTCTTGACTCAAATGTTTGCAAATTTGTGTTTTTTATACCTGGCACACTATGATATATTAATAGGAAATTACTCTGAATTTGTCCTATAATGAAGCACTGAAAAACAGAACACAACATGGCATTTGTCTGAGAGTTTCACGTGCTTCATGGCAGCCAAACTGGATCACCAAAGAGCATCTGGGGGTAAAACTCACCTACAAACTTCCCGAATGCCACAAATGGGGATTTGGGGAAAAATAAACAAAGAGCAAAGCGAGTCTATTGAATAATATGACAAAAGAAAAAACAAATTTTCTTAGCAATATTAAGAGCTGACAATAATAAAAAAATTATTGTCAAAAAAAAGGAGTTACAAACTGCGTATGACGAGGAGGAAAGAAAGTAAACTAATTTATTCTCCAGAAGCAAGCAAGGGACCATCTCATCAATTCCGATCAAGGGCTCTAAAGGCAGAGGCGGATTTAATATTACAGCTCACGTCCAGATAATAATAAAAATAGTAGCTAGGAGTTAAATAAAAGGTACTTGTTTGGTTAAATAACAGATATTGTTTTTATCCAACGTTAACTTATATTTTATTTTTTAATTTCGTTTTATTAATTTGAATACAAAATACATTGATCGAAGATTTCTGCATTAATACAATTTTATCGAAAAGATTAATCCTTCGTAAATTAACATTTCCACACTTGAAAAGCCATACGAAAAAAAATTCCTTTTATAGAACACTTGTTAACATAAACGATGTAGGATATTGCACGTCTTATACAAAATAGAGTGGTTTAGGGAAATTGTAACGTTTTGTAGAAACGGAAATGTGAGGGATGAACTTGCACAATGGCAACATTCACTTGAGTGTAGAAGCGTAGACGACAGGGGTTCGAAATATTTCAGAAGTGACTCGTAGTTTCCTTCACACGACGTATTTCCTATAGAGGCGTGCAGTGACGAAAGAGGAGTCAAAGTATAACTTGGAAGTCGAACAGACAAAACCTGTTGTCAATACCTTCGTCGCGTCTTACTTACCGAGTTCATAGGCAGAGGCGGATCCAGGATTTTATCATGTAGGAGGGCAGAGTGTATTTTAAGCTCGAAACTAGGTGGTACGAGTTTGTACCGTCGCCGAAAAAAGAAAACAAAACATCGAACGTAAGTCGAGTGGTAGATAGCAAAACGATGATCATTTCATTAGCAAAACGATAATACCATTAACAAATGAAAGTGAAATACATAATAACACGTTAAATATAAAAAAATAACATTCCCAATTTTTAGGTTCAGTAGCTGACTAAGGGCTTAACCTGAGAGGAACCGATCGGTATGCTCATTAGAGATGGAGGGACCGACCGAGTCCGGGGAAATATCCTAAGCTGTCAGCCGCCACTTTCGTTCGCAAATAGTGTAGTTAAACAATTGGTATGTTTTAATTGTCGTAACATGCTGAAAAAGTATTGTTAGCAATTCCTCAATTTTTTTAGTTTCTATTCCAATTTCAAAATGATAATTCCTTTATAATACAGAGACTTAATATTTTCTGTAAATTTGAAACTATGGGAATTTTAAAATTAATTTTTTCCGAGGAGGAACCCGGACTATGGGCTATTCTACAACCCTCTGTATCCTCAGTGAAAATTCATTTAAATAAACTATGTAGGAGTGAGACAGATCTCAGATACATCTTTAGATGTGAAAAGATTTGAGAAGTTTGACGGAAAATGACCCTCGTTCAAGACAGTTCGTACTTCTGTAAGAATATATTTTTACTACGCAACTCAAATAATTAAAGTTGGCGTGTTTTGAGTTGTTGGCGCCTATTAGACTGCCAGAAGTATCTTTCTGCAAACATCATCTCACTGTCAGACATTACTGAAAACATACCTTTCCATATGTTAGCTTGTCGGCTGAGGATATGACCTACCCATCCGAGGCGTCGTCAAACCCGACAGCTACCTCGACTTCTTTACAAGTGTCGCTGCTTGATAACGCACCTCTGAAGGGTATCTCTGGAATTTGAACAGTTTGTAAGAGCATCTGCTTATTTACGTTGAGTGACTATATCTTTTCGGTGGATAGTACACTCGAAATGAATAGTAGAGAGCTTCGCTAACTCAGCTTGCGACAAGTACCAAATATGATAAAATTTTAATATTTCACAAATTTAGAGAGGGTGTCCCTTGAGCCCGAAAGTCCCACCCCTCCTAAATCCGCCACTGTTCGTAGGTAGGAGTAGAAAAACGCAAAAAAATTAAGGCTGCATCAGCCAATCCTCAGCAGGTATATGACAACACAACTTTCTCTTGACTTATTAATTATTTGTACCACTTCGTTATTTATTTTTACCTCTTCGTTCCAGTCAATAAGAAAGATGTCAAAATTTGAGCGGTGCGGTGCTTGAATCCCAACCGCTGAAGCAAAAGCAATCTCACCGATGCTAGAAGTAAGGTATCCGGAGCAGTGTTGCAGAGCTTCGTTAGATTTACTACCATTCTCTTCGGTTTAAAAGAGATTTGTGATAACAATTAATTTTATGCTCAACTTATTTTACATTAAGTATGATTCCTTGCAACTTCAAACTGAATGCAAATAACGTGATTTGTAGATATGCTATTACCATCTAAATAAAAACAATCACATAAAAAAATGTTTTCGGGTATGGAATACCATATCCAATGAAATTGCATATGACTGTAATACAAGGACTGGTAAAATTACAAAAAAGAGAGAATTTCAGGTAGGTGAGTTTTGTTTATCTATATATATCCTCGGTCACTATCTCGGTAGGTATGCGGACCATCTGGCTGGCGGGAGAGGTTGCGTTTACCTATGAGCATAACATTTATACAGTTAAAACTAAAAAGCAAAAATCTTAACATACACACTCATACGACATTGAACGATCGCCAAAATTTAAAAATAAACTTTCCTGGAGCCAATTCGTAAAGATTCTTCGACGATCTCAAAATTATTTTTTCGACAATTCTTCCCTTATACTTTCTGTATAATTGGAAAGTTGCAATCATCTATGAAATGATTGTAGGACGAATGTTTAGGAAAAATAATACATTTTATAAACTTTTATAGACATCAAATATTTACTCTTAGTCAGTTTCGTCGTTGGTAACACCAATCATGATCCCATTTTGTAGTAAAAGCATTATTTTAAAAATAATTTTAGTATATCTAAAATTTCATAAGATGTAGTTCATCTATCAAAGATTATAAAATTAATTTACGAGTTAAAATTAATTTACGAGTTTGGTCGTTTAATTAGGTGCCACATCGATTGGATAGTATAATATCTGAAGACGAAAAACATGCCAAACTCATGAAATGAATCCTACTTAATATATTTTCATGTTTGATACCTCAAAGTGTTCGTGAGAATTTATAGAATTATCTTTTATTTGTTTTACCTAGGGATGTAACTTATGCTTGGAGGCCACGGGACACATTCCGAGCCCGGCCTCGGTAGTGTGTGGATCGCTCCGCGTTTCCCGCGCTTTCGGTGCTCTTCGGTGACGTCGGGTGTTATTGCGAGCTTTCGTTCTCGGACCACGTGGTCCCGCGGCGCGCAGTTTGAACCTTCGTGATAAAACTTGCGAGTAGTTGCAGTTTTTACTGCAACACGTGGCCGAGGCAACCCGTGTCGTGCGGGTTGCAGTCATCTCGTTGCGCGTAGGCGTTGCCTGCTTCTCTTGCTGTATCTTCTGATGCAGTAAGTTCAGTGGGTGCGCTTTTGCGTTGCGGTGTGACCGGTACCAGTCGTCTAGTTTAATTTTATTTTTTTCTTCACTAACTCGATAGCGACAAACATTGATCCGTCGGTTATCGACGGCTTTCTTCGGGTCGTACCCGTGGAAGCGCCGACGAGTACGGGCAGTGTAGTCAGCGAGACATCGGAGAAGCCTTCTCCCACCGCGGCGGCGAAGTGGTCGCCGGCCAACCGACGCCTTAAAGCTGTAAGATCTCTGCGAAAGCAGTTGCTGGGCATCAGACGGCAGCGCTCAACAACATCCCTGATGGCATCTTCCGAGAGCTGTGAACTCTCCTCCACTGTTCTTCCGGGGGCGTCAGGTCCATCGACCAAGCCTGCTGCCAGCAGCTTTCTGTCGCTGCCCGGTATGTCCACGGACAATTTATTATCTATAAAGTCTGCGCCTAAGTGTACTACTCGAGTTGTTCCGGCACCCCGCCCCCATGATAAGATGGAAAGCGAGGAGGGGTTTACACAGGCGAAGAAGATCTTTCGCCCCAAGCCCGTTCAGGAACGTAGGCTCTTAAATTTAACAAACCGGTTTGCGCCCATTAGCGCAGCTATCACCACCGCCGAAACGGCTTTTACTGATGAGGAGAATAAATCTGTGAGCGAGGAGAATAAATCTGTAGGGCCCATGCTCGCTGCTTCCGTACCCGCCGCCAGTACATCCGGTTCTGCGTCAACGACTGAGAGTGTAGGGAAAGTTGCTTCCACTCCTGCTCCTACTTCCTCCCAAACTTTGACCCCTCCTGCCACCAACACCGAGTCTCGTAAACAAGGTTACGCCGGAAACGGCCGACGGGGTGGGGACATTTACGTAGAAAATGTCCTCGACACCCGGGAACTCCTGCGAGTCATGCAGGCCAGCTCCAAATCTAAACTGACGGGTAGGAACACGCGCGCGCACTTTATTGTGCACGTCGCCGACTTCCAGGATCACCAGGCGGTGGTCCGGAAGCTGACGGCGTTAAAGAATGAGGACGCTAACACCTCATTCTTCTTTCACCGTGTGACGGAGGAGAGACGTCACCGCCTAGTGATTCGGGGCCTTCAGCCGAATGAAGACCTCGAATCACTTCGAGAAGATATTTCGAATCAGGGGTTCCAGGTATTCCACCTATCGGAACTCCAACGTAAAAACGGGTCCGAAGGTAGGATTCATCTGGGGCTGTACGTAGTGGAGCTCGCGCACTCCGCCGTACAACATTTTAGAGAAACCGTCCGGTACTTGGGTAATGTGCGGATTACGCTTGAAGAGTGCAACAGGCGTGAGTGGATCGCTCACTTCACTCGATGCCAGGCTTGGGGTCACACCCGCAATCACTGAGGACGTGACGTCGTTTGTCCCCTGTGCGCCGGCCCCCACAGCCTGGCACAGTGCTCCCCACGACCAACGCGACTCACCTGCAACAATTGTGCAGGTGACCACTGCGCCTCCTGGTCGGGTTTCTGGAGCTGAAGAAACGTCGCGCCGAGCAGGTCGCTCGCGCTCAAGAACTACGCGCCAGTACACAGGGTGCTCGGAGGACAAACACTTTAGCGAAAGGAAACGTGACCGCCGCACCAGCCCCGAGGCCGCTGTTGGCGTCCTTTGCACACATCGTGAAAGGGACCACTGGCCCTTCAGCTCCTTCAGCACCTTCAGCTTCGTCTCCTTTTGGCAACATCTCATCTTTACTTCCTAGTTTGACAGCTGCAGACCTTCAGTCCTTAACTGAAGTCTTGCAATTTCTAAAAAATGTTGATCTGCGTGCTATTTTCGACGCGATCAAACTTATTCTTCCTATTCGTCAGCCCCTGGCCCCTTACTCCCCAAGGCTCTTAACGCGTTACAAGATCTTGCCCCCCTCTTCTAAATGGCCCCCATCTGTATTACCTTCTTTGCGTCGTGGAACTGTCGTGGCACGACGGTCAGTAAACATGCGGAAATTCGACAATTTCTTTCCGTCTTCTCTATCCATGTTCTTCTTCTCCAGGAGACATGGCTTACTCCCTCTTCGTCTTTCTCTCTTTCGGGGTACTACATCTATCGAGATGATAGGCCCTACGTCACTCCCAATCGAAACCCACACGGCGGTACAGCCATCGCCATTCGTAAAACGATACCCCACACTCGGCTTCCCACTCCTACTCTTTCTTCTCATGAAGCCACGGTCTTGGAGTTCGGCACCCAACGAGGTCCAGTTATAGTGGTTTCCGCTTATCTGCGGCCTCGCAAAGCTCTCGACGGGGCGGATCTCGACATACTCAGAGGTCTGGGTGACTGCATCGTCATTGCCGGATATCTCAATTGCAAACATACCGACTGGTGCTGCACAGTCTGCAACATCGGCGGTAGATCCCTGGCCACATACCTCACACAACACCCGACNCCTCCTACCTCTGGTCCGACCCACCTCATCAACGACGTACCGCACGACATCCTAGACATTGTCCTTCACTCTTCTAATCTACAAATTTCCACCCCCATCCCCGCTTTGAATTAACTTCCGATCACCTCCCTATTGTCTTCTCCACGTACTTAGGCCCTTTCCTCCACGACTTTCAACCTCCTCCATCTATCAAGACAGATTGGCGAGAGCACACCTCACGGCTCAGCCATAAGGTGAACTCCAACCTTCCTCTTACTTCACCTGACGACATTGACAGAGCAATTTCTCACGTGACGAATCACATGTTGACGAGCTTTCGACAGTGTAGCACATTCACCCCTTTCTTCTCTTCTCACCCGGACACCCCGCAGGAGATTCTCGCTCTGATAAGGGAACGTCGTCGTGCCCAGCGGCGATTCTACCGAACCAGAGACCCTTCTGACAAATCCTACTTCCTCTACACCCGACGCATCTTGCAGGACAGACTTCGCGACTTCCGGACCCAACAATGGCAAGCCTATCTTGCCAGGGCTAACGTCTCAACCTCCGACGATGTGTGGAAGATCCAGAGGACTCTCCGAAACCCTTCCACTGCCATCACCCCTCTCCTCACTCCAGGTTCGCCTATTCCCACTTATGACCCGGCCAGGAAAGTTGAGATCTTCGGCGAGATCCTGGAAAATCGCTTCTCCCCTCCTAGCATTACGTCCTACCCATCTCCTTTAACCACACTTCTACCTCCATTATCTCCCACCACACTAGACGATGAGTGGACCCTGGGTGTCTGAGAGGTCAAGACCGCCCTGAAGAGAGTGAAAACCAACAAGATTCGTGGTGTTTATCTTCGTCCTCTTCCACATAACGGTGTTCTTCTTCTTACCAACATCTTTAACTCTTGTCTTTCTCTTAGTTACTTTCCACTTTCCTGGAAACATGCCACCATCATTCTCCTTCCCAAACACGGAAAGAATCTTCGGGCCCCTAATAACTATCATCCTATTAGTCTTCTTTCGCTTCTTGGCAAACTTTTCGAGCACCTTATCCTTGCCAAACTTACCCCGCACCTAGACTCCACTCATGCCATTCGTCCTACCCAGTTCAGTTTCAGGCGTAACAAGTCTGCAGCTTTGCAGACTTTGCGCCTGACTCATGAATTATCTCCCATCCTATCTCGACAAATTTCCATTCCTGCTATCTTCTTCGATTTCTCCTTTGCCTTCGACACTATCCACCACGACCTTCTCCTTCGCAAAACCTCTTCCTTAGTTCCGTTTTTCATCACCTCCTGCACAGTTACCTCTCCGGACGATCCTTCAAGGTACGCTACCATCGCTCCTTATCCACAATCCGCCCCATCTGCGCTGGGGTCCCCCAGGGTAGTGTCTGGGTTCCCACTCTTTTCTCTCTGTTTCTTCACGATCTTCCGGCACCTCGGCATGTTTCTGAATTTCGATACGCCGATGACATTGCGTATGCGGCAGGTGCCTACATTCTTCCTTCTGCTATCAGTAATCTTCAAACAGCTACCTCCCACCTGGACACTTGGAGCTCTTCTAATGGGCTCACCTTGAACCCCTCCAAGTGCCAGGCAATTATCTTCACTTTCCGCTACCTCTCCAGCATACCCTTTCATACACTGCCTTCGCTCAAGGTCAAGGACACCACTGTGGACTGGTCCATAAGTGTCAAGTACCTTGGGATCACGATGGACAGGAAGCTTCGCTGGGAAGATCAGGGAAAGTCTCTCCTTCAGAAAATGAACAGCACTCTTGCCCGCCTCTCTCCAATTTTCTGTAATCGCAGGATCTGGCTAAAAATTAAACTTTTCCTCTACAAAACATGTGTCCGTAGCCTGACACTCTATGCCTGTGAAACTTGGGCTACCCTTCCAAATAAAATTCATCGTCGTTTTCACATTCTTGAAAACCGGTTCCTGCGGATGGCTGTTAAACCGCCCCTGGGCACCCCCAATTCCTATCTTCGTCGAATTTCCAATTTAGAACCCATAACTAAATTCATCTTCCTTCGTGCCCGGAAACATATACGGAAGGCATTCCACGACCCCACCCCCAACAACATCTTCCATAAGTACTCTCGGCATCTGTTACGCAGAGTCAACCCCCGTGCTCACCGTCGGTATCCTTCCGACATACTTCAACTCCCCATCCCCTCATTCTACCCCTAACTATCTTTTTTTCAATTTCATCCTTTCACCTCAATATTATCTTTCTATCCATACACCCAACATAACTCCCACCATTTTATCTTTTTAACTTTACGTCATTCCTACCTTAACTTCCACGTTTCCCCGCTAATGAGTGCCTAAGTCGCCGGTTTCCGGCGGACATGGCACTCGCATTCTATGTTCCAGTGGGACGTGTAACCATTTAAGCCGTGCAGCCCATCCACGATGAGCACCATCTGGTGCAGGCGCGGAACAATGATGCCACACCCACGAGATACCACGGGACAAGACAAATTAATACCCTCCCTGTCATCACACCTTTCTCGTTTCTTTACAATCACCTCCGATATGCTCATTTCACCAACACAATTTCCGTCTACAATTTGTTCATCCAATAAAATACTTCAGTTGCTGTATTGCATTTAACACTTTTACAATCCTGTAGAACAAAATTAATTTTTAATGAAACCCCTTACAGAAAATTATCATTGCCATCACACACAATAATCACTGTCTGAGTGTGTTGAGGCAGTGATGTAAGTGATGAGTGAGAAGTGATTGTGTGATTACAGCAGTACTTGCTGCTAATGTGCGATGCTAATAATGAGTGATAAACCAATACTTAGCTGCATCACAGTTGTACTAGTGGTTCCAGTGATTCTGTGTGTAAATCACTAATATTTAAATCACTCGCCAAATTATCACTGAATAATCACTATGGATTCTAGTGATGCAGCAATGATTGATCACCCGTGTGATTCTGTGATCATTTTCTGTAAGGGATGTATGCGGTATGCAGCCTAAGTAATTTGATGAGAAGTAATCTCTGAGTGATTTTAACTCAAACAGATAATATTGTAGTATTTTAATAAGCTCATTTTGAACATGGCATTTCTCCACATGGACGCCAATAATTGGTGCTTACTTTCTGTTTTCAAAGTAAAAAAATTCAAAAATTTAATAGTTTGCAAGAAATTTAATAATGTAAGGTTAAAAATATATCCCAAAATCATTAGACTTCTAACCCTCGGGTGTCCGGGGTTCCAATCTCGTCCCTAACTTGAGTCAAAATCCTAGTCGCAAGGTTTCTTGGAACTGTCTAATTAGATGTTATCAAGTAGACAAAACCTATGAAATAAAATATGGAATTGAAATTAACTAGCGTCTGATTTCAGCAGGTAAATGGATGCTTTCATAAAATTTTCAAGAATTACTGGAAACATCAATAGATGTTTTTGACGTAAATCAACCTACATTTTTAATAAACTTTGATTGAGAAATTGCGTGACGTTTTTGGTTTAAAGATTGGACAAATTTCAAGATGATGACAATGGATATTGTCGGAAAGAAATTTGATAAAAAATACTTCAAGCTGGACTGGCCCATCTAACTAGCTCGTTGAGTGGATGGGTCACTGTGTTGATGCGACAAATAATAAAACACAAGTGAATAATTTATCTGCAGATTAATTTCGCATCCGTCCGCGGAGCAGTTTCAGCAGGTACCCTTTCTTCGTGAATTGTCAGAATTCTTATCTGATTCTTATGGTGATTACAAGAGTGCGCCATTGTGTAACAGGCGTTCTCTGTCACGCTGTCAGAGATGAATACTCGATGTCAGCTCGATGTTTAAATATGTGCTTACTTAAGATCTAATAATTTATTCTGCCTCATCTTTTGCATTCTTCTGTGGGAAGAAATGTGTCTTTGTTGGCCTTGTTTGCTCATATAATTATCTATTTTGTACAATATTTGTTCTCAATTGCCTCCAATCAAGTAAACAAAGAATTAGCAGCTATGGATAATGTTACATCTTCGGAACGCAATACTGTTGTGTTGAGATTCATGGAAGCAGACAGAGATTTATTTCGTTTTAGTATAATGACTAATAACAATATGTGTCCGATGAACTGTCTCAATTCCTTGTGTGTTTATCGTACTCCGATAATTGAGGTATTTCGTTCGTTGAATGACCCTATAAACACCAAATGCCTTTCAAGTATATTATATAACAATTTAGGATTAAATTTTTTGGTGTAAAAAATATTTGGTAAGCTTTTTGTGATTTTTTGTAAGATTTGAGGTAGAACAATATATTTATTTTATTATTTGACATCTTGTGTGTGTCCAGTGGCTAAGCTATGTAGTGAATACATTAATGCTCGGTATTTGCTGTGAATGATTTTTATATTTCTTATTCATCAATTTATTTAAAAAATGGCAGTGAAGAGTGAATCAAATGTAAGGAGAAAAGCTGCTCAAGCTGTAAAATTTTGTGTGAAAAAAGAGCGGAATGCGACACTCAAGAAGGTATCACTACTTTATTGTATGACAGACTGTATGCCTTCACAATCTTATTGTGGTATTTACTTTGTTTTACATTTTTAAGGTTTATGCTCTCCTTAAAAAAACTGAAGTGGATAGAAGTGAAGAAGAAAAGCAGTTTTTGTTGAACTGCATTGACCTAGTTAAGGAAGTGAGATTAAGGTAAGTTTTAAAACTTATTATTCTTATTTGGAAATTTTGCTTCTGTTTAAGAATTTTCTTTTGTCTGAAGGATTGAGAGGCAAAAACGGTTGAAAGAACGTCTCCAAGAAGTTGAAGATCCTCCAGATGTTGTTGCTGCTAAATGTATTTGTTTGGCAGAAGCTCTCACCAATTGCAAGAGACTTGTAGTTTACACTGGTGCAGGTGTAAGTACTGCTGCGTGTATTCCTGATTATCGGGGAACCAATGGTATTTGGACTCTTCTTCAACAGGGGAAAGATATTGGGTAATTATTACCTTTCCATTTATTGTTTCTACAAATCATTTGAAATAATTAAAGGAACATTGTGATCTAATCATTAAAATGAAATTATAACTTTACTATTAATTTTCCTATATTTTATCAGCCGTCATGATTTGACCAAAGCAGAGCCTACTCTCACACATATGGCATTGACTCAATTGTATAGAGCTGGATTAATTAAACATGTTGTATCACAAAATTGCGATGGTCTCCATTTGCGTAGTGGCTTACCTAAAGAAGCTTTATCAGAAGTTCATGGTAATATGTATGTTGAAGTGAGTAATTCTTCTGTTTATCCATGTTCTGAAATTTATACCCATACTAATACTTAGTTTTAAAAACATGAGAGTTTATGTACCTAAACTGAAAATGTTATCAATAATTCAAACTTAAGAATTTATTCTGTCAAAACATTATGAAGACCTTTGTTGAGGAAGAATTGGGACTTGTTGTAAAGTCTTCCAAAGTTGAGAGTTACTGAAATATATGAATTCACATCTATAGTTCACAGAGAGGAGTTTGAAAATATTATTTATTTATTGTGTTGTGTCTTTTTCAACTAATAAGTGAGTGATGGGACAGATGTATCATGTTTGGTACATCTGACCCATTGCTCACTTATAATTGGCATTTTCATGATGTTTCATAATTTGTGCCATTGGCAGTTTCTGTGTTACCATAGACCAGTCATGGTCACAGCTACCTGTTCGGGCATTTTTCACACACATCCATGCTAAGTGCTATTTCTATCAGCCATCTCACTAAGGAGGGGATGGCTGCACGTGTAGTGGTGGGTTATTGCCAGTGCTTATCTCTTCCTTATTGCTCACTTTCTTATTGGAGTCATAGCTGTGCAAGTTATTTCCTAGATATGTCAGAGAAGCGGACAAGTATTCAAACTTTGCCTCGTCTGTTGTTAATGTTTCTTCAACCATCTGAAGGGGTATGAAACCCAATGTACTATTTGCAAAAATATGGTACGCAAAAAATACAACTTAAAAAGACATTATTACGTTGCTCCAGCTCATTTTGCATATGAATACAACAGTAAAGACCATTAAATACTCTCACAATGGTGTAAGACTCAGATTTGAAGACACTTTTTATCATTTCCCTTGATTAAAAAGTATGGAAAAGGTAAATGTGATGAAGTAGGTTAGTTAATATACTTGGTGACTTGAAAGAAACATTCACCCAATGTTTCAAAGATTTTGATAATCTCGAAGACACATTCTGTTTTTTAAAACCCTTTTGATGTCAATATTTTAAAATGTTCCCTCCTCCATACAAATGGGACATATTGTCTTGATATGTGACATTGGTTAATCTGCACTCTTCAGAGAACTAACAGTATAACGTAATTTTTACAAAAAACTTGTTCCCAAGTTTTGAATTTTTTTTGCTTTTGCTGGTGAAATTATCGATCTTCAGCGGTTCTTACATCTGCAAAAAGCTTTATTCAAAAATGAATCTCGCTAAGAACAAGGGTCACTGATGAATCTTTTAAAGCTATTATGAATGTTGTATTGTTGGTCACCTCTACCATAGACTATCTTCATTAGTTCCTAACACAGCTAAGTTGCTATTAATTTGTGTAGTGAAGGCATGAAGTTTCATTCCTTGTGCAAACTTAAGTAGGAATTTGATAGCAATTGAAGTAATCGGAATTGATGATTATAAACAGCAGTCTTTTGAGATACAGATAGACTTCATTCCTTTATTGTAAGATATTAGTTAGGTGCGTTTCTGTGACCTCTTAATTATTACTGAAGAAATATAGCATATTTACAATGGTATATCCAAATAATACAACAATAAAAGAAAATATCTATTGCGATCTATTTTGTTCAACTCATTCATTAGACATTATATTAAAGCAAGGAAAAAGAAACCTATAGGATTTAACATACATTTATTAGTATTATTTACTTAGTAATAGTCAAAAACACCAATTACTGATTCTGCTGATATAATTTCATTGACAAAGCTTTTTAGATTTAATTTTTAATAGAATTTTTACATTTTTTTCAAATGTTCTCAGAAAATAATTACCTTGCATCCAATTTTTTGAAGCATGTTTTCTTATACTATGAATGGAATAGAATTAATTATTGATCCTTTGTTTAAACTTATTAAGTTTTTTATATAATTTTAAATTATCGTTAAATAAAATGTTTATTTTCTAATACATTACCTCTTAAAATATTGCTTGTTGATAGGTTTGCCGACATTGCCAACCTGTCAGGGAATATTTACGACTTTTTGATGTCACTGAAAATACTGCTAGATACAGTCATAGAACAGGCAGACGGTGTTATCACTGTTCCGGATCTCTAGTGGATTCCATTGTTCACTTTGGAGAGAGGGGTACTTTGAAATGGCCTCTCAACTGGGCAGGAGCTGTGGCTTCTGCAAAAAATGCTGATGGAATTCTATGCATTGGTTCAAGTTTGAAGGTGAGGCTGATTATCCCACTTATGCCCAACTTAATTTTTTGTTTTATTGTTTAAATTGTTTTTCTTTTATATATTAGTAATCGGTCACCAATAAACCTATAAAAAGTAATTAAAATAATTTATTACTTCCCACTTTTTCAAAATCAACCACCCCAAAAACGTGGAAGGATGTACATGCTGTTCGACACACCATTCTCATAATATTGGGCTATGAGTACAACTGGGATCATTAAATATAGGGCAGTTTTGTGTATTTCAGTGAATTTTAATGTTCTTCACTGCATAATGGTCGAGAAATACATAAATGTAAGCCCTATATACATAAAATTCGTATTTTAGTCTTTATATTAGTAGATGAGATATTGTAGGATCTCACATTTTATACTAAAATAGATCTTTGTTAACAATATTCATTGCAACACATCCTAGTTATTTCCTTTTCATGTACCTTCTTCAGCATTGCTCAAATCATACACCCCAAATAGGTATATGGAGCAAACAGTAGCCAATTATGATAGGGTTGTTGTGAATATGTTGCTTGGTCTAATGTCTTACAAATATTGAAACACAAAATCGTCAATGATTATGGGAGTGTCTAGGGGTTACAGCCTTTTTGTGTGTGTGTGTGTGTGTAGTAGTAGTAGTAGTAGATCTGAGAAAGGTGAACCTACGTAAATTTACTTTTGAATTCACGTTGGTACTATTGGACATACAGTATAGTTTTTATCTAATTTTACCTAGGCATTCAGATATTTTTAATTTTTTTTTTTTTAATATTCATTTTTAGGACCTTTTGCCATTTTCAGACAATGACAAAAGATAGTAACAATTGGGACAGTGTTATGCTTTACAAGACTAAGCACCATTCTTATAAAGTCAGTAATTTACATGAATACATATCAAGACCACACACTCTATTGAGAAATTGTGTGAAATATTATTAAAATGAACAATAACGTCCTAACATGTGCTTCCAAGATAGTTCAAGTACTGTAAATTAGTAAAGATCAAGTACTGTAATTTAGCTATATACTAAAGCTCAATGATGCCAAAATGATTTTTAGCATTTTTCTACGAAAGCATAACACTGTGTAATTTCGAGTTGAAAACTTGTTAGCAGGTCAATCATGAAAGTATCAAAAGAATCAGATGATTATAAAAGGGTGGTTTTTAGTAACAGTTGTTTGTTGAAAAATGATGCTGTTTCAAGAAAAATTAATGTTACAGAATATTCTTGGTTAAGTATTTTTTTGATGTTTTGAAATAATTGTATTTCAAAATTTCTGTCCAAACGAGTGATTAGTTGTGGATTATATAGATGTATTAACACTCTTGCTTCCACTTGAATGGTAGTGTTGATGGTTATTAACTTATAATTAGCAATTCCTAAAAATCAAATAGTTACTCAAAGAACGTGTGGACAAAAATGGAATCTGATAATCCCCCAGATCAAAAATATCTGATCAGTGCCTCGAGATTTTTCCTACTTCTATGGATCACTTTAGGATCTGAAAAAAAATATCAGACTTTGATAGAAAAAAAAAGATCAATTAATGCTTTTGAGATACTTAAATATTTTATTAAATTAAATTCATCGTCTATAGTTGATGATTGTGTGTATGTTACCGTGAAAGACCGAAATTGGAGAATGTCGACTTTCTCCGGTTAATGTCAACATTCACATAGTCACTTGGTGTATGTCCGAAATATTTGCAAAGTATCTTTATTTCTGACTTACACTGGTAAATGTCGACATTCACCATGCATTAATGGTGAATGTTAAACATGTCANGAATGTTAAACATGTCGGAGATTTATATTTTCTTACCAAGAATTTAAAACACACAGTACATTCTAAATGGGAAAAGAAAATAATCGCGACATAAAAAATTATGAATATTCTAAATGGGAAAAGTAAACAGTACATTCTAAATGGGAAAAGAAAATAATAGTAATAAAAAATTATTTAATTATGTGTTTCAAATCTTATTTAGTGCAACAACTTAAACAATTATGATTTTGAATTACACAATAGTCCCTTGCGTTTACAGCTGCATTTATTTGTGGAACACTTCCTTTTGCAATGACAGCGTGTATAGCCTTGTCCCCCACTTCTTGAATTAGCTGCAGCTGCTTCTCTCAGCGACATTTCTACAAAAGAAATCTCATCTATGGAAAGTAACTTTTCTTTACAAATTACGAACTGATTACGTGTGTAAAGTTGCTTGAGGGTACCATTTTTATTTGCCAGTTTATAGAAGTCAGAGTCTTCTATTCCAACAACAACTGCTAACACATTTCGGCTATCTGTACGACCACGGTCGACATCAGGGACTTGTATTCGTACAGTATCACCAATTTCAGTAGGAGCAATTTGTTTTTGTGAGGTTCGTAACATTTTTGCTGCTTGCAGTAGAAGATTCTTTTTTGCAGCTGCTCTTTTTATAGAAATTAACTCGTGTTTTTCAGTCAGAACTTGATGTGAAGATGTTGTAGATTGCAGGTCCTCTTCAATATTTTTCTTTGGAATATGGTTTTCGGTATGACCACCGCTCAAATTTTTTTCAGAAATATTAACAGTTTCTTCAAGCTGTTCTTCAGTATCAATATTTGCGATTTGTTTGCTGGACAAAAAAGACGATGCTGTACCTCGTTTTGCTTTAACGCCAAACATGGCTTCATAAGGACTTTGGCGTATTGCTTTGTGATATGTAGTGTTCTTGGCAAATTGAACAAAGGGTAAACCATCTGACCATTTGTTTGTATCGTTATCATTCATCCATGCAGTTAGCATATTCTGTATATCCTGATTGGCCCTTTCAACTGAGTCTTGTGTTTGACTGTGACGAGGCTTCCCATGAACTATTGTAACATCTTTCCACATAGCGCATATTTCGGATATGACTTGATTACTGAATTCTCTACCATTATCTGATTGCAATATTGCTGGTGCACCAAATGTTAAAAATTGGTGAACGTGATACGCTACTTCTTCAGCTCTTTTAGTTTTCAAAGGTTGTAGCTGGACAAACTTAGTTAAATGATCTTGATACACCATTATGAACTTATATTCACCATCTCTGTTTGACTGCAGATCTATCAGATCAACTTGACATCTTGAGTTCAACTCAGAACTGACCATTGGTTTCACAACAATACCTTTCTGAGGTGCACTGTGTTTCATTTGACACTGTTTGCATAAATTTAAATACAACTTCATATGTAATATTTTTGTATTTAACTTGCAACTCTTTAAGCATATGTGTTCTTCCTCCGTGACCTATTCTGGTGTGAGTTTCATATAGTATACTGAACAATTCTTCATTGGTAATATAATACTGTAAATTCGTTTCCCCTGGTTTTAATGGTACAATTAACTTCTCTTCATCATTAATTTTTAAAACATCAAAACGTTTTAATCATCTGTAATCCAAAGGTGTGTTGCACTTAGTTTTAGCAGAAACCACTTCTGAAAGTATTTTAGAGTACTTTTCTTGAGAAAAATAAAAACAATTGTCTTCTCGTTTACCCGCAATTAATGCGTTTAACTTTTCAAGAAAAAGATCACGATTTACTGCAGTATCCATTTAGTATAATTTACGGTATTCGAAAAAAAAAAAAAGAAAACGTTGCTCGCATGATCAAAGTTGCCCTTTTCTGGGAGTAAGATTTGGAAAAACAGTATTGTTGATAGTGTTCTCTTAACTGAAAGAATATGTTGAATGTCACCATCACTTATTTCCTTTTAAAAAGCAACGGAGATGCGTCTTGACCATTGTTGTCTCCTCGTCACGTCTTCTGCTGATAACAACAAATGAAGTGACAGAACTTGCATTTTAAGTACTTCTTTCAAGTATATTAAATGGTTATTTTAATATTTGTTTTATTCAGCATTTAATGTTTAAAAGTATTCGAGAAATGATTGTCAGCGATATTTGTAATGTTAAGTCATGTTTTTTAAATGCACCGACAACATTGCAGGTTTACACCGACACAGAGATTCGAAAGAAAAAAAGAATTAAAAATAGGTTTCTTTGAGTGTGCAAGTAAAGGAGAAAAGAGTGTTTGGTGTCATATACAGTGAGAAAAAGATATATTCAAAATTTTTATGTCGCAATTATTTTCTTTTCCCATTTAGAATGTACTGTGTGTTTTAAATTCTTGGTAAGAAAATATAAATCTCCGACATGTTTAACATTCAC
>NNCF01130100.1:53328-64033 GCA_002313205.1 Laupala kohalensis | reverse complement strand
GGCGGATTTCTTATACAGGTTCTCTAGGCTTTGTCTAGGGGCGTGTTTATTGTAACAATAAATCGTGAATTTAGTGTTTTTTCATCTCTTATGATTTTTTAAACACTATACTCAGAATAATCTATAGTTCGATAATAACTTGTACATGTAAATTGATAAACATATTTGCGTTAAATTACAAACATATTGGCATTATATATGTACAATAACTCGCATCTAACTTTTTATCTTATCTAGGAACTTTTGCTGAAATTTTTGAATCCGCCTCTGCTTTAGGGCCCTTGATCGGAATTGATGGGATGGTCCCTTGCTTGCTTCCGGAGAGTAAATTAGTTTATTGTCCTCCACGTGGTCATACGCAGTCTGTACTGATTTAATGGAACCTTTTCGGCGTACCGTTTCTTCAGTCACGCAGAGAATGATCCGAGTCTTCTCTACGTGACTGAGGAAGGCCGTATGCCGAAACGGTTCCGTCAAATTTGTGTTTTTTTATATTAGAGATTTCTTTAAATTTTGGGAAGTGTGGATTTTCCTTCTCATATCCCTTTCCCTAGGTACCCCTTCTAATCCTGCCATGGCAATTCTACTCTGACCCCAGCTGTCGTGCCGAAGAGTTATCTTTTGTATCTGCGAGACGTTAAATTGTTATATCAATTTTAATTACAATTAATTTAATACGATTAACACCACTTCCGACTATTTTTCAAAAATATCCGTTTGTTATTCCGTGTTTACCTGAAATAATCTCCCAAATAAAACAGGGGAATCGAAGATTATCTCGTCTCATCTCCTCTTATCTGGGACCAGCTTTATCAAACCTTTCCCATCGTATTTATTTATATCTTATATACTGTCGAATTAAAATGAATGTTTGTAGTTATTTACTCGTTATACATAATTGGAATTTCCAGTTCGATATTAATTCTTCCTCTTCCTCTCATGTTACTTTTATCTTTTTACACTGAAATATCTATGGAGCAGTTTTTCATGACCTAGCTATTTGTTAAAGGGCAACTAAATTATGTATTAACTCAACTAAAGATGAACGCTCACTCACTAAACCGCGAGAGACTCTCATCACACGATCAAAGCACCAATAAAAACCGTAAATAAAAGAGAGCTCAGGATTTTTGAAAGGAACTGCTCACAAAATCATATTTATTATAACTTTTTTCTTTATCACATTAATAAAAAAGTTGTTCGTTATCATATTTTTAAGTGAAGCATTTAATAATTATAAATCTGTCAAACAAGCAGTTACAAAATGCATATGACCGCGTGGAGGATAATAGAGTATTTTTCTCAACGGAATCAAACAAGGGACCGTTGCATCAATTCCTATCAAGGGCCCTCAGCAGAGGCGGATTTAACGTTTCAACATACTCATAAGATGTGGATAAAAGTATTTCGGTACGTGTAAAAAAAATGACTTAATACCAACAATTTTGTATTTAATAAATCACGAAAAAGTTTTTTCCGAAGTACGTATTTATTATTATCAAACTATAGATTATTCGGAAAATATTGTTTATGCATCGTAACTATAAAGATAACACCGTATCGGAGTTTTAGTAATAAATAGTATTCATGGCTTCTTGTCAACAACACTTTTTTCTCCCTTGTATCATCTAATAAGTTAAAAGATCTATATTTTAGAGTCGCATCTCCGACTATTTACAAATGGAGAGTACTAATTGTTTTACGAAACGTGAATGGCACTCGAAATTAAATGGACGATAGTATTCCCGTGGCGTTTATTTTATCAAAACCCTTAAAGGTGGCGTCCCTCACGTGCCGTCCCGAACACTGTGCTCTCTTGGCACGCTTCCAGAGGGCCGCTTTAAGTGTGCCTGCGCTGCCTCAAATAGATTACGCATAAAAAGAAGCGATTCCAGTTTTATATTGTGTCGCAAAATTACGTGCAGAATATGGTAGCGACCGGTTCCTACCTTGTTTGGTTGTACGTATCGCAGGGGAAAATGGAAATAAAAAAAAACAATTTTTAGCACTTAATGCTTTGAGCTTTTATTGCTTCCTCATGCACTACTTTCAGAGACTCCTGATTTGGGCATGAAGGTTTTTTCCGGTTTAAGAGAGAAATTGAGACATGGAAATAAATGAACAACATACTGACGCAATCATGCGTATAATATTTCCTAGTGATATTTGTATTCGAGTGCTTAGATTTAAAGACCATATCCTTTTCAAAATGTTTCATGTCGAAAAGTCGAATTACAGTCACGTTTTCTGACTCCTAAAACAATTCAAATTCTTTTCGATCCCGACGCCATTAGGGCTAGGGTATCTTTCATTTTCCTGCCTCGCCCCAGGGGACTAACATCTAGTAAGTACGTGTTTGGCAAACACGGGGCCCCGAGCTGAGTCTGGCATTGCTTCCACTTGCTTGTGCCATGCTCCTTCCTTTCTCTTTTCTGACCTTCCTTGGTCACCTCTTGTTCTTTTCGATCCCGACGCTACTAGGTTGCGAGGGCTAGGGTATCGTTCATTTTCTTCTTTCCTCTTCTTCTTCTTCTTTTTTTTTTAAAAGATATTTAGTAAAGTTGTGAGATATAATGGGATTTGAGTTTTGAGTTGTAATTCAGGAGGGTTTTTAGTGGGTATGGCTGAGTCATTCGGCGAGTCCCACACGCGGGGAGAGTCATGTTGGCTCTCCCTAGTGCGTAACTGCATTTTCCCTACCTGTACAAGTTTTAAGGGCTCTAATGACCTTTGATGTTGACGAGCCCTAAAGCCCCAAAAAAAAAAAAAAAAACAATTCAAATGTGCAACCTTGCATATATTTAGAGTCCAGTAAACATATTTTTCTAATATAACATCTATCCCTATCCTGGCTCGGGTTTTTCTCCGGTTTTCCTTCTGGTAGAGGTGGATTTTGGATTTTTTTTGTGAAGACTCGCCAGGCTCTTGCATAGCGGCTGTATCTATTGGAATATTTAGTCGCGAATCTTGTGTCATTTAATAGTTACGATTAATCAACAATACGTTCCGAATGATCTATAGTTTGGTAATACGTACTTGCCAAATGATTTTTGTGTTTTATTAAATTCAAATTTGTTGGCTTTATGTTAATACACGTACCGAACTATTTTTATCGTTAGGAGTGTACTGAAATGGTAAATCTGCCTCTGCCTTTGGGTTCTTGATCAAACTTGATGGGATATACCTAGCTTGCTTCCGGAGATTAAATTAGTTTACTGTCCTCCACGTGGTCTTATGCAGTTTGTAACGGCTTTTTTTGACAATACAATTGATTGATTTGATAACGAGAGTGACTGAAAGTATGATATTGCATTCTCGGTATTTTAACAAGTGTATAACATATTCTCAGAATTAATTGACCACGGTAATACAGTATAATGGAGGCGATTTTTTTTATGAATGATTCATAACCTGAAACGTTTATTGAGAACGAATTTCTTTATAACAGACTATGTTATACATACACGTTCGACACAAAATCGAACAANTTTAAAAAAAAAAAAAAAAATCTTTACTTTTGTCGATGAGTGAAAAACTTTCAAAGAAATAATGTTGATTTGAAAACGGGTTAATATTAGATGGTTGTAATGAGATGATTTACAGTCGTTAAGGGATATGTGTGTTTACTGCTGTGGGCAATTTTTAATTTCATTAAAATGTAATTGTTGAAAAGTTTACATGAAGATATATTGTATATACCGAAACATTAATCCGGGAATATATATTTCAAATATTTTTTGAACCTTTGATGTTAATAGAATGAAGTGGTAATAATACGGATTAAACCATTATAATTATTGGCTATGTCGCAACATATTTCTTCTTCTTCGCGAATGGGTCGCTTATGACCACGCGGAATCAACACTTAGTGACCTTCTTTTTAGCCCAGTAATCCCTCATACGCAACGAATGGGTCTGTTTTCATTGCTCAGACCATGTATTTTGTTTGGTTTTCTTTTCCTATTAGAATCCCCGTCATTTTGTAATTTTTCTAATTATTTCACGATCTTGTAAATTTGGAGGTCCTAATTCTTCAAGGTCCTTTTTTGTTTGTTCGTACCAATTCGACCTGGTGGTTTTATTATTAAAAAATGTGTGAATCTGGTGTGTTGACCCCTTGGGATCCAAACTTTCTAAACGTCCCATGAATTGGATTCTTCGTATTCGTATTATATCTGTAATTTTGGGAATTTGTTTTTAGACCTTTATATATTTGAAGATGGTTCATTACATTCATCTACTGACATCACTCGGAGTTGTTCGTCGCGAAAAATTCACAGATACTTAAATTATAATGCACGTTGAAAATAAAGCTCGCGAACCATGAGGTAGAATAGCGTGTTGAGAATATAGTATTACAATGCTAGCTGGAAATATTATGCCTAATGTATCTCAAAATTGAAACACANNNNATATATATATATATATATATATATATATATATATATATATATATATATATATATATATATAATCGTATTTCTTCCGCTGTCGTTTCTTGGAACGTAATATTTAGTATAATTTTAATAAGAAAAATCTCCGTCGGATGACTTTGAAACCAAGAAAATTGACCCGAACTTGTTTTCTCCGCCTGTACAAGCAAGAAGTTTACAATTTCAATAAAGCTTGCCGGAACTGTTGATCTGAAATGAATGTCTCGCGTTGTATGCTTTATTTACTTTATTTTCGTATGGTAAGGCTTTATCTTGTGTAGTTTCTCATCCCGTCCAATACATATTATCGTTCCAACCGCATTCCGCACATATTCATTTTCATCCGAGAACATTTGGGGCAAAGAGAAGACCAGATATTTTCAAAAATAGAGGAAAAAGTTTTCTTAGAAAAGGCAAAGAATGACGAAACCTTATCTAACAGAAAATAGATATCCATATTCTCCAAATATTAATAACTATAGATATTTCCGCTCCTAAACTATACCACGGATAAAATTGTATTTAAGGTTTCTTCACTTGATTTCGTTAACGCTGTTTTGATAAGGAATACAATCGTTGAAGGATCAAATCAAACCAAACTCTAATGAGTGAGTGTAAGAAACCCACAAAGTAGGTAGTTGTAACGTCAGAGTCAAGACATTCTATCGATTTGTGAATTATTAATATTTCTTCGCATTTCACAAGCCGAACACTGCTAAGAAGATTACAGGTTATAGCCGGACGCCGCTAAGACGGAAGGGCGACGAACTTGGGACCCACCCTAAGCCTCTTCAGTTGTTGAGGTATTGTTTGAACGTACACTTTCCACTTCCTAAGGAAGGTACGATTGTTCTCGAAGAATGTCGGTGAATGCGTGTGACCAGCGCACGATTCCCGTTGTATTTCTGTGAAAGAAGATTTGACGCAGGCGAGGTCCACTGGAATGTCGATGGACCTTTGAGAGGAAGAATGTTAAGATATTGTGAATGAAGTACTTCGCCGGATGTAAAAACAATGATATACTCAGAAAAGGGTGCGCGCGGGCGTCTAGCTGGGACTTAATTTGCTCGTCTTCGCGGTGGAGACACTGCTTTCTTAGAATCTGAGGGGTGACCAAGATGATTGCGTGCCCGTTGTGGTAGCGAAGACGTTGTTATTTGCTGAGCACGTGACTTCCTTTTCTGTATATATTGGAAGGTTTGAGGAGGCTCGAGAACTTTTTACGTGTGAGTTGGGACCGCCGGTTACGTGAGATGTGACCTGGCTAGCATCGGTCGCAGAGACTCGATGAATCATGAGACTGCTGCGGTAGTCTTGGTAAACTGTTTACTAGTAGGAAAGACGTAATGTGTAAGAGTTCAACGTGTAATTTTGGAGGTTCATATAACCTAGAGGGTTTTTACAAATTAGTTGTCTTCAACTACATTTTTCTAAGTGTAATTAATGCTTTCTGATAGCATTACTTGTGTAATAACAGATTTATAAATGTATTAATGATTTTGGGAGTTTGTCTCCGTTTGTAAATTCAGTCTTCTAATTAATTTGTCTTAAATCATTATTTACTGTTATTACACATGTGTTTGATTGCCCGGGAAACTGGGCTCCTAGCATCGACGAAAACTACCATAGGAATTGTGGTATTTATGTGGATCCCACTTCTACCAAAAAATACACTGCATCAGGCTTGTGGTGTGATGTTACAGTAGGCAACAAGCTTGTCCTTCGCTGAACAAATCTACGCAGACTCAGTTTCCAACATGGGATCAATCGTTTGAATCGATATTCCATCGCACACGGAACGTCACTACTAGTTAATCGTCATTATAGTGGTCACGAAAATTGTATCTCACAATGGTAGGAAGATAAAAAAGACACCAGACATTAATTTGGAATTCCGTTGAAGAACTCCATTAATACCATCAATATTTTTAGTGGTGTTAAGGTTCTTATATCGCTCGAGTTTGCGCAGTTCTATTGAGAATTAAGGTCGCGTGTTGACATTTGTAATAGATTATAGCATTTCATAATTAATGCATGTTTCGTAAGGTTCAAAACCTAATTATTTTGCGATGTATAACAATCTTCTTGAGGCTCTACTAATTGAATGTATTAAGCGCTAAAAGCAACGCTCAGCATCGTTGGGTCTCGCAGTTAATTTGAGTATGATGGAAATTAATTATTTTCAGTATAGATAATCCTTATCTATATTGTACATCCTTATCTAAATTATATAATACGGTACCACGCAGAATGTCACGACACGACCTTATTTACCCCCCCCCAGGGAACTTACATCTAGTAAGTACGTGTTTGGCGAACACGGGGCCCCGAGCTGAGTCTGGCATTACTTCCACTTACTTGTGCCATGCTCCTTCCTTTCTCTTTTCTGACCTCCCTTGGTCACCTCTTGTTCTTTTCGATCCCGACGCTATTACGGCTAGGGTATCTTTCATTTTCCTCTTTCCTCTTCTTCTTCTTTTTTTTAATGTTTGTAGGAAAGTTTTGCGATATGTTGGAATTTGTGTTTTGAGTTGTAATGCAGGTGGGTTTTTAGTGGGTATGGCAGTCTTTCGGCGAGTCCCACACGCGGGGAGAGTCATGTTGGCTCTCCCTAGTGTGTAACTGCATTTTCCCTACCTGTACAAGTTTTAAGGGCTCTAATGACCTCGCTGTTGACGAGCCCTAAAGTCCCACAAAAAAAAGACCTTATTTACGGAGTCCATTTTTTTCATTATTTTAGAACTCGACTTGGTTTAGTGTATGAAATTGATTTACAAAGAAGGATGTTATAAAAGTCCGAGGCACTGCCGTCTTGCCATTGTTCACATTTATCTTCTCCGCGTATAAGTACACGTAAGAAGTATGTGTATTTATTTTGTTAGACAATAAAATTCGCAATTTATGACCGGTCACAGATGTACGTGATTTTTAATTATTTTCAGTAACATAAAATGTTGCATTGCTGTTAATGAAGTCCTTGTACTTTTCTATCCAGTATAAATATTTAGTTTTCTAGGATAAATGAAAACTATCAATACTAATACGATAATAGTAGATGTGATAATTTTGTGACGATATTTTTCAAAATACACTTAACTATATACGGTATCCCTGATGAAGTATGTATTCGATAGTCACACTTAGATTTATTCCCGAATTTTGACATCTGTTAAAGATTTAACGACAAATATTTTACCCCGCAGGGGGCTCAGTATCGACTGAGTATAGGCTTGGCGAACCCACGGCACCGATCTGGGGACTGGTACTGCGCCACCAGTTCTCAGACACCGTAAGCTTTGGACATGCTTCAGCGACCACCACTGGCGCGGTGGTGGAAAGTTGCGTGTTTTAAAGGACGGAGATATTGCCTTCATTGGCCGGGTCGCGAGGAAGAATTAAACCTCTATAAAAAAACCCTCAACCTCAAGGTGTGTTACGCGCCGATGACGTGGATGGGTGTGGAGTACAAACACTCGCTAGCGGACGACTTCTGAGGCAACTGCCACACCTCAGTTGAGCAAGGTTTAGTGGCGTTATGCAGGGGCTCCACGTCACCAGACATTTATTTCCTCCTTACTTGTGGGACAAAATGACAGATTCTTCGATTTCCTTGACTTGCGGAGTGGGTGTACCGCAAGGTAAGTATTCCACCCAAACGTCTTCGAAGCGTCCGAGGGTTCACAGCCCTCCCACTTCAGAAGGCAATACGGAAAAGTTAAAAAGCATTCCCTACGAGAATGTTTTTGTCGTTATAACACGTAAAGACGGGACACTTGAAAAAGTATCCCAGTTCTATATCTACAAAGGTCTAGAAGTCCTTGTTGGTTCATTGAAGACTATCAAAATGGAACGATGCTGCTTAAAACTAAATCGAGCAAGCAGGCGTTAAAACTACTTGAATGTAGTAAGCTTGGCGAGTTCCCTGTAAAGTGCGAACATGCACTTAATCGCAGCAAGGGGGTCGTAAGTTGCAGGGAAGTAATGGACATGTCAACAGAAGAGCTTGTTGTAGAATGGGAAGCTGACCACGTAGTTGAGGTCAGTCAAATCATGAAGAAGGTAAATGGTGTTCCGGAGAAAACCAGTTCCTTCATAGTGACATTTGACTGTCCTAAGCTACCGAAAGATCTGAAGGCTGGATGGCTGAACCTGCCGGTCCGTTCCTTTATTCCAAATCCTCTGCGGTGTTTTAAGTGTCAGAGGTTTGGACTCACGACAACTTCGTGTAAGGGCCGTGATACCTGGGGAAAGTGCGGAAAGGAGGCACACGAAACATGCAAAGTGCATTAATTGCACAGGCAGCCACCCGGTAAGGATCAGGGAGTGTGTCGCCTTTCTCGAAGGAAAGAAAGTGCAGGAGATCAAGACTACGAAGAAGATCCCGTACGGTGAAGCGCGGACGAAAAACAGGGCTTTACACCCTGTATTTTCTACCAGTTACTCCACCGCAGTCAAAACTCCAAAGCTGATGAAATCCGTATCTGTTCAAACCGATTTCCCTGACATGACAACAACAACGTCGTGCACATGTCATTACAAATGTGGAAAGATGTTTCAGCCGTTCCCCCTAAAGTAAAAACCCCTACAACAGCGCGTCCATCTACTACTAAGAAACCATCAATTAGTGCAAAACCTACGACAGTAACAACGAAGACAAAGACAAAGTAGGTTTATAGGGGTAAACCCCTCAACGTTGCTGAATTTTTAATAACATCAAAAACAAAAGACGTAAAAAAAACAAAATCACAAAGACGTAAAAAGAACGTCTCCATACTCGCTTCCTCAGAGACAGAATTTACCTTCTCCGACGGTGACACGGAAATACACATACACGAACCTGATCCCAGAGGTTCCATAAAGTAATGGCTTCCATACTTCAGTAGAATCTTAATGGTTATAGAACTCAACGTGAAGAGTTACAACTCTTAGCGCGTCGTAATCCGATTTGGATTTGTCTGCGAGACACACGTCTTTTACCAGAACACCCACCCTCCCTGCGAGGTTACAGCAGCTTCAGATACGACGACACCACGAAAGAACGAGCTATGGGAGTAGTTGCTGTGTTTTTTAGGAACACATTCCTCTGCTCACGTGTTCTCCTACAAACCCACATCCAGGCTATAGCAGTCAAAATTCACAGTGTACCATCTATGACCGAGTGTTCTCTATATCTTCCTCCGACACGAGATTTCTCGGAGACCTCTTTCAGAGATTTATTTCACCAGCTCCCTCGACCATTCCTCCTCCTTGCGGATTTCAATGCCCACAGTGTACTGTGGGGCTCGTCGAGCAATTGTCCCAGGGGCAGACTGCTGAATTGTCTCTTTGAGCGAAAAGATTTGTTCCTAATGAACACAGGGGAGATGACCAACTTCGCATTTGCCACGGGGTCATGGGCTGCTATAGACCTGTCAATTTTCTCTCCTGAAGTTGCTGATACCTTTCAATAGATGGTAGAAGATGATCTGCATGGTTGCGACCATCATCCTATGTGGTTGTCCTTGCAGGAACGAGTGACTGTTCCCGAATGCTAGCAAATGGATTCTCAGAAAGGCTAATTGGACACTGTATCATTCTCTGTCTGTCTTCAGAGAAATGGATAGTGGCCAAGAGAGGGTCGACCATCTGACCAAGGTGATTCATCACGCCGCTGAAGAATCCATACCGAAATCATCTGTTTCCGCGAAGACCTCATTGCCCCTGGTGAAACGACGCATGTCGGTCCGCTATTCGGACAAGGCGAAGAGCATTGCGGAAATTAAGAGACTTCTCCATCTCCGGAAAACCTCGCCGCATAGCGGATTGCTAGAGCAAAAGCGCGCAGAACTATCAAAGAATCCAGATCCACCTCCTGGAAAGAGTTTTTAATCACCATTAAGAGAACAACGTCGTCCACTAAAGTATGGGAGTCGATTCGAAAGATATCTGGAAGGTATTCTGGAATCACAATATCTGGACTCAATTATCAGGGTCGTATTCTCACCAACAACAGACAAATGGCAACAGCAATGGCTGAATACTTTGCTGACCTTACATCTACAGCAAACTGCGATCCTCATTTCGTCAGAAAAAAAATATAGCAGAGAGCACATCTTTTGACTTTCGTTCCACAAACTGGGAACCCTACAACTCTTCCTTCCACTTGTGCCATACTCCTTCCTTTCTCTTTCCTGACCTCTCTTGGTCACCTCTTGTTCTTTTCGATCCCGACGCCATTAGGGCTAGGGTATCTTTCATTTTCCTACCTCGCCCCAGGGGACTAACATCTAGTA
>NNCF01130100.1:24306-40389 GCA_002313205.1 Laupala kohalensis | reverse complement strand
AAATTAGTTTTTTTTTCCTCCACGTGGTCATACGCAGTTTGTACTGTTTTTTGACAATAAATTTATTATTATTATTATTATTATAAGTAGATCAGGGCTCCTCCCACAAGTTCTCGAGAGGGTTTAAATTTGCATTCTTCTTTCCTCTTCCGTTTCGTCTTTCCTTTTATTCTTCCTTTCCGTAGTTTGAAAATTATAATATTCAGAATTTATTTCATTTTCGATACAATGTTCTGGGCAACTGTTTCCTTTGTTTCGTCTTATATTTGTATTAATATATTTGAATTCAGGAGGGTTTTTTTAGTGGGTAGGGTCGTGATATTCGGTGAGTCCCGCACACAGGGAGGAGTCACTACGGCTCTTCCCTATGGTGCGAAACTACATTTTCCCCTCCTGCACGGGCACTATTGACCTAGACGTTGGCGAGCCCTAAAGCTCCAAGGGAAAAAAGCGCTGTTTGTTGTACATGCTTTCATAGCGAAATCTGTTCCCACTGTTTCAAGGTTGATCATGAACTGTGGTTTAGGGAAACCTGCGGGTCGAAAGACGAAAAGTGAGTTAGAGAATAAAAAGATTTTTTTTTTTTTCAGATTGAAAAATGTCATAAATGTGTGAAAACCTACAAACATATGCTCCACGTGAACAATATATGGCAAAATTGTAGAAGATATTAGCGAAAAGAACTGTGTTAATTTAATTTATGAAAAATTTGCGTAAATGAATAAAATATTGAGCGTTTTCAAATCAATGCCCGATAACATTCTCTATCACGTTACTGTGAGTGTATCTGTGTGCTGAGACACTTCTCTTGTTTCATTGTTGTAGTTTTTGTACACGTTAGGTGATAATTTGATATGCTTTCTTTTTCAACGGCGTGCTATACTTCCAATTCTTAGTCCATGTCTTTATTTACTGAATCTATATAAATATATATTTATAGTGTCATATTTTGTTCAAAAAAATAGTTATTTCACCTTGAGCTTCAGATATTGTTTACAATGTTTATTTGAATTATTAATTTTTAATCTGTTAAATGAATCTTACTGATGCGAAAAAATATATTTTGCAAACTGGGACTATCGTTATGTCAACCGTCTTTTATTAACAATTCAAATCGTTTCTCTACTTCATAACTTCAACTTCACTTAAATTCCACGTTATTACGTGTAGAAGCGTATTCCACTTGGCGACGTATTCTAAAGACAGAATTATCACTTGTAAAGATGATTTCCATGGAAGTGATAGTGTTATTTAATCGACAGATATTGGAGGCCGGTGAAAGTCTGTCTTCTTGGTAGTGGAGCAAGTTGAATAAAACTTTTTTTTCTTCTAAACGTAATACCCAGGAACTTTCTAAAATAATTTCTATAAATGTTCATCTAAAGGAGAGTAATCTCAATATTGCCCAGCAGTGGTTTTTTAAGGTGGTTCATTTATCTTGCGTGTTGCACTCAGATTCAAGATAGATCTACTTATAGTTCTTGCCCGACCAAATTAATTTGTAATGTTTAATTATACCACGCCCTGGAAGGGTTTTTGTTTTATTGTGGTCTACATGCGAGCAGTTCTTTTCCGGATTTAGTTTAACTATGTTGTTTGCGACATGAACATTTAATAGTTATGTCGCGCGAAAAGAATTAGCGAAGTACTTATGTTCCATGAATGACTTTTGAGAGGGTTAGCATTTAGATTATGTGTAATTCAATATACTGAAAGAATACTGTGATAATCCTCGACTCATCAAGGAATGCAATCATAATTACATTGCTTTTTTTGCATGTTCGAAATTGGAAAGAAATTCTGCGGAAAAATTAGAATTCCACAATAATTTAAATTATTTCGTGGAATGTCAAGGCATTTTTATTATTTACAGAATACTCCGCTTCGTACACCGGATAGAGTATAATTTTTTTACAAAGGCTTCAAATTTAAATCACATATTTTTTGAACTTCCCTTCGTTCTATTTATCAGTATTTAATCGTATGCAGAGTACGGACTTTCAGAGAGACATATTTGATTCGAGTGGAAAAATTCGTCTCGAACCTTCACGAATTTTATTTCACAAATTAAAAATATATTTAGGATTTGCATTGTAAAAGTTGAGGATCTTAAATTGACTTTTTTGATTTTGTGAATAAATATTAATAAATGAAAGTTTAACTTTTAACGATCCATCTCCAGAATATTACGAGAAGTATAACGAGCCCGAAAATTCCATTTTATTCTCGATATTTGTTCTCCGACATGAACGTGCAAAACATAACTTTTGAATGATAAAATACGTTGCTTTCAAAAACTTGAATTACTATTTAAAGAGCAGGTTATGAATTGCTCACACTCAAGATTTCTTCGGCCGGAGTCGTATGGTGCTGAGCTGTTCGGTTGGGCTCACACTGACAACAAGACACGGCTCTTCCCAAATATCCCAGCACCATAATTCACACTAGTAAACAAATAGGGAGTGCAACGGTGCTAAGAAATTAATCAAGATTGAATTATTTATTTGTAAATTGTGTTTTTCAAGGGATAGTTTTGATTAAACATAGTACCTTATAAAACAATTCAGTTCGAAAAAATGTATCTCGATCAGTCGGTTATCAATTTGTAAAATCAATACTTCATTCGATGTATCACAGAAAACAACACGGGATTCTCCTAAATATGGATGTCGATAGAAAATGAGAAAAATATCAAAGAACCTATGAAAACTAAAACTGTTGACATTATTTATGACTTCTTTGGTTCCTATGTAAACACGGTTTCCCTTTATGTTACCATCAGCTTGGTACTTTAGGATTTTCAGAACCGTCGCCTAGAAGCCTCTTTTTGGAGTAATATAGCAGTATTATGTAATTAGAGGGTGAATGTTATTGAACAAATCAGTGAACTTAGATTCCTTATACATTTACTAATTAAATTTTAATAAATTAGTTTGTATTATTACATTCAAGTTGTCTGGAATAAACAATATTTTAATTTGATTTTTTAAATTAATGAGTTAATAAAAACTTTTTTATTCATTTGCGATATTCATGCTTAAAATTTACTAGATGAGTTGATCTGTCTTAATACTCTAGAGTTCGTTTCTGTTGTATTAAAAAAATACAACAAATAATTCATTAGGGTGTGCTCTCGTACTAAAATTATCACCAAGTGATATACATTTCAGTGTGTTTTTTTATAATACGCTATGGACTCTTTCATTAGCAAAAGTAAAATAATATTAAAATCCGATATCAGTATACTGTGTTCGCTTCGAAACGTAAAATATTTATGCAAAATCTGCGCTCAATCTAGAGTATCTCAGGTGGTTTACAGCTCGATTCATTTATCACACCTATCACATGTCCGTCGTGAGGTTCTTTTCAATGCCAGCCTTTTCAGATCGAGTTTCCTTTATTCTTGATGCAGGTTGGTGGTGCAACAGTATACGAGCACTCGTAGTAGTACTCGTATTATGATAGCGATAATTTTCAAGCTAAATACCTGTGGATGATATGTTTGGAAAGTGTTTTAATAGGAAATGAAGAAAAATTCCACTTTTAATTGGAAGTAATGAAAGTACAAAGCGAACACACTGGGCAAAGTGAATAAGCCATGCCGATTCCAAAGTATTTATTTATCCACTGTTTGCTACGTATCCGTAGCAACAACCTTCACTCAGAAAGTGGCAAACACTTCAGAAGATAGCTGTGTCACGTCTTTGAAACGACGAATCATTTTTTAAATAATCATTACATTATTAGATTAACATTCTTGGCATATTTCAATTTTTGATGCATGTTTAAGTGACTTCCTACATTGAGTATACTACGGGGTTTGAATTCATGGTGTTTTTCTTGAGATGGGATATGGTCAAGTCGGGCAATGCGAACTCGCTATCCAATTTCCCCTATCTGTTTGCCCGACGTTACCATATCCCATCTCAAACTAAAACTATGAATTCCAAACCCGTCATAGTAAGATGACTTCCAAAGAAAATGGGAAAGTATCTAAAGAATTTAAAAAGTAGAAAAATGACGAGAAAGTCAAATTAATTAAGTGCCTTTCGTGTGGAGTATGGCAAGGAATTGGGAATCCAATTGAAAATTGCGTTTATCGTAGTAATGTTCATAATCAATAATTTTTTAGAGAATGTTCAGCAATTAAAAGTTATTAAAGTAGAACTGTTATTATGAATGGTTGGTTACATAAAATATTCGTATTCTATTTTTTTATGAATTCGGCTCTATCGTGAAGATTGATCACATAGGAAAGAATATACTACTTTTAGCGGAGGCTTCATATAAACACATACTTGTAATTACCAAAGCCGCTCCTAAAACCTTCTATATACAGGATCCCTGGACGACTATTGTGTGAAAGCCTAGCAACAAGAGTTTGTTGATTACAGACCAGAAGTCTTCGAGTCTTCGCCCAGTTCTCGTAAGACCTACCACGCTCACGTTCGCTCTTACATTCTCTTCNATCCCGGTCCCGTCTACCATTTTCATTCGACGTAACATGATTAATCTGTTACCTGGCGGTGAGGTTCACCGCAATCTAAGAGATTTCTATATTCTCTTCCGTGTTAAACGGAGTCTACTCCGAACTAGCATACGAACTATATTGTTCACGTACCCGCGTGTATTCCATTCTGAGCCTACCTCAGGTTATATGTTATTGGAAGTGATACACTATTCAACATTTAACTTGAATTTGGTGCTACCAGACCATTGGATTTACTTTGAGTATTGTACAAGTGAGTAAGTTTGATCTAATCAGGAACTGATTAAATTCTACTTCAACGCTAATGACCTTTGACAATGTACTTTCAATGTATTTAATAATGTACATCCAACTTTGCTTAGTCTTCATTATATAACTTATTCTTTTGATTGAATTTGTATCTTCATAATTTCTAACAGTAGATAGCTTCTTTTTGTAATTTTGTGGGGGTTCATCTAGGACACGCTGCACACGCTTAAGTAAAAGTTATCGATCATTTATGAAGGTGAATAACTCCCCTACATACAAATTTGCCAATATGTTTCTGATATTATTGATGTGATTGTTATACAATTGTATCACGGTCTCTATCACCATCCACAGCGATATGTCAAATTTCTATTCCTTGCATGCTACATTCAACCTCGCTGTCAGGCACATGTATCAATTTTTTTGATAAATTTTTGAAGAAAGGTCAGACGTTTAACAATTTTATGTACTTGCATACATGTCAACAAAAAATGTCTTCCTCAGGGTTTGTATAAAGTTTTTTTTCAAGTAATCCAAGTGATGAGACAGCATGGAGGTCTCGTATAGAATAACGAGTGGTTTTATTATATACGAAAGAGAGTATGTGCAAGCCCTCTGGAAGAAAATAATGTTTTCAAAACGTTTCCAATAATATCATGACTGGTGAATATCTGATTTCATCTAAAAAATTCGCGAAATATATTTAATATTGGGGTCAAATTGACACTCATTTGTATCAATTTCTTTATTGTTTCAGATTAGGTTAATAGGTTATATTTGTTGTCATTTTTAAAAGTTCTTCACTTTTCTTAATACATAAACTTCCCTTTATATCTGGGTGGGCATTCTAAGATGAAAATTAAGTTGTTCCCTCAGTAAAGTGATTTTTAACCTGAAAGTGCACACGTAAGCAAAGGAACAATTGCGTTGCCTACTTACTATCATCGTGGTCTTAAAAAGCGGAATCGATTGTCAGAAAAAGACCCCCAATGAATGATAAAACCACGAATCCCTAATCTTTCGAATCCATGTATTTTATAAAAATTGATGGAGCCGTAACATTAAAATCTTCATATACAATTATTTATGTTTATCGTTAAACGATTGAGAAGTTTACTAGGCTCTAAATAACATTAATTTTCTCAGTCATTATGCGTATTGGTATATGCCTACTACAAATATTCATTAACGTGATTTTTATACTTTTATAATTGATTATGTATATTCTAAAAAAGGGGAATAAAAGAATAGAATTTCAAGTTACAATACACATTCAGGATATCTAAGTCTTTCCGAAGCATTCATAAATAAGTGTTTCAAGANTATGCCTACTACAAATATTCATTAACGTGATTTTTATAATTTTATAATTGATTATGTATATTCTAAAAAAGGGGAATAAAAGTATAGAATTTCAAGTTACAATACACATTCAGGATATCTAAGTCTTTCCGAAGCATACAGAAATAAGTGTTTCAAGTAAAATAATGAATGTAGTATAGAGATGAAATTTGTGGGTAATATTGAGTATATGTTTACAGGTATACTTCGTTATTGTTTGTTTAAATTGAAAAAGTGATACACGTTAATTTTTTTTCTGAGTATTTTTTTTCAATAAAATAACTGCATATTAAAAATCCTTAGAATTTCATAACACAGGAAGGATATTTGAAAAACTAGTTAATTTATACGGCGTTACGTGTCGTGATTTCTATATTTGAGATTAAGGATTTTTTCAGGCGCGTTAATTCACTGAAAACAACAAAAATAGAGGGTGAAATTTTTCAAGTTTTGAAACTTGGCAATTCCGTGTAGACTATAGTATTGTAAATGACTCTCCCCCTAATTTCTCGGAGCCGCGCACTCCTAAAAGCCACTCCTAAGATGCACGTTCGCGGTTTTGCCATTTTGTAGCAAAATGGTCTCATTTTTGGATAAAGATATCTATGTACAAATTACTCCTCATTAAATTAACAAAAATGGTAGAAAATTCATAATTCTCCAACAAATAAATTATGCTACTTGCATATTATGACATCTAAGGAACCAAATCCAAATGCTCAATATAAACAACGAAAAACTGTCTCAATACGTAATTTGGTCGAAAAACTTGAGTCTCAGCGCAAATATATTGATTGATTATTTGTTTAGCCTTCTCGGCTATGTTTATATATACGTATAAAATACATTTTATATTTATATATGTTTACACATTTAATACATATAAAATAAAATACAAGAATTGTGTACTGTAATCAAAAATATATAGTAATAAATAAATACAAAAAATACAATACTAATACCAACATAAAAGTGTTTTTTTTGAACCTACATACCTATTTATTTATTACTACTAGTCTAACACTAACCCAAATTATTTACTTATTTGCATTAAGAATAATGTCTTGCATTTTCGTTACAAGGATGATTGTCAGTGTCCTTCATTTCGCTGACACGGATGCCGCGGCGCCGACGGCAAGTGTTGAAGGAAGGAAAAAAAAACAAGGTGCTCGCGACCGGATATCCGTACATATTTGGTCGATCAATCCTACGCGTGCATTGAAAATCTATGAGCTTGTTGTTGTGTTCCGAAACCTTAACTTGTACACTGCAGTTTTTATTCGAGAAAAAATAATACAATAGGTTTTATTCAATTTATGAAAGATTTTCGAAAATAATACAATAGGTTTTATTCAATTTATGAAAGATTTTCGAAAATCATAAAATAGAGTTCTCCGTACGCAGTTTCGTCACGATAGACCAAGCTTTTGGGATAGAAAATATTATATACGATATTTTTTCTTTTAGACTGATTTGAACTTTTTTTGATAGGTCGAGCGGTTTTTATACAAGGGTTCGAGGGTAGTTTTCAGAATCACAATTTACTTATCACTTTTCCGTGAAGTCACTCATATTTCGGGAGGTTTTATTTTTGATAAAGGTATTTCGCTCTGCAATCAGGAGTACGTATAAATTACCTTCGATTGTATTTTTAAAAGTTTAAAACTGTTGCCATATATTGCTTTTGATTCATCATATAAAATAAAATTAATTATAAATGGAAATGTTTCAGAAACAAACGATAGTTATAATGTACAATAATCAGAGAATTCAGAAAAGAGAATTATTTCAAAAGTAATGAATTAGTATGAAAAGAGGATTTTATGAGAGACTAAATAAATATAATAAAGAATGAAAACGAAGAAGAAGAAAAACGAAAAAACGAAAAAATTATCCGCGCTTTATTCAAGGATTCAAGGGTATATATATTCATTCCGGTATGGGTCATTGCTGCGTGAAACCCGTACAGCGTCATTACCTCATGTATACTGCATCTGTTGCTCTTAACCTACTTAAAAAGTCTTTATTTTTTATTCAATGCGACATTAAATGTAGTACAAACAAACGCATATTATCATATATTTGTAGAACGACTTTCTCAAGAGAATAATCTATATAGTATGCACTGGACTTTCGTTAATCCATCAAGAGTAGAGAAAAGTTGAAAAAAATGTTTCTTATTCGTATACACTAACAAATTAACATTGATAAGTAGTATAATTGGGAAGTGGAGATAAAAGGTAATGGAATGAGTGAAAACTGATACTGAAGATAATTAAGGTAATTATTTCAGATAGTTTCAAGAAGCAATATAACTTATGTAAGAAATAATGTAATTTCTTGTCTTATGGCGACGTTCAGTTCTTAGACCACGTGTTCCATCTAACCATTATTTGGATGAAAGAATTGGGAAGGAATAAGTTCGGGTATTATATACTCGAGTCATGTAACTTAATTTAGAGAAAATGTAACCCAAGGATGAAAAACATGAACGGGAACTCTGTGTGTTTACGCGTTTCTAGTAAAGTAGTAGAGATAACTTAGTTTATAACTGCTCTCTTGACAATGAATTATTTGTTAATTAATATATTTATTGCAAGTTTAATTAGTTTGATGTTGGTACAGAGTGTAACGAATGCTTTCACTTCGCCATTGTCCATAAGGTTAATGATAAATGTACTTGCGTTATGTTGGCAGTGTTTTCGGATTTCTTTGAACTTAAATCTATCGCCAACATCGACCGTCAATTCAATCTCTTTTCGCATCTATTCTGTTTTGTTCTTTCTGCATCAAATATGTGGAACGAATATTAACTTAGTTCGTCTTATTAACTTTTTTTTTTGTACCAAATAGTCGCTTTTGTGAATCCTATTAATATTTATTTGAATACTACTTAAATTCGTAGAAGTTGGCAATCCAACAAGCAACCATATTCCATCATTACGGTAAAGTTACTTGACTTTGAGTACATCTGGAAAACGACAGAGTCGTGAGTCAGTAAATAAACAGAAAACCATCTCGGTACGATCCAGCGGAGTATCGAACTGGCGCTCTCCTACTCAGTTGCATGTAATCGAATCGAAGACACTACCATTACACCATCGCTGTCATTGAGAATTCATATTGTATCAGAATTTACGAGCAATTTTCGTGCTTTTGTAGTTTCTAATAATATTGAATTTCGAAATAGAGCAACTAGCAAACCCATCTATATTGGTATGAGTGATGGAGCCGCTCAGGTAGTTTCCCATCGAGACCTGTCCGTGTCACGTGCCGTCACAAAATGACGTCAGCCAGTCGCAATGAAAAATTGCCATCTGCGAGCGGGCCCTTCGGTCGATACGTCGCTCTTAAGAGAGAAATCGCGCAGGTAAAAAAAACCTCATGTTTTAAGTATATTGCGAAAGTACAAGAGACAGAGAGAGAGAGAGAGAGAGAGTGAGTTTGCATCCGGACGTAATTTAGTAACAGTCTCCAATTTGAACTGTTATAAAACGAGAGGTATTTGCAAGGTAATATTTACTGTAAGTTATAACCCCTGGTGAACATTCGCAAGCTAAGTTACACCGAGAAAGTAAACTTTTCTCTACATAATGATATGTATATTATCTTCATTCCTCCCTAAAATAAATCTATTTTCTTTTGTAGCGATGAATGGGAGTTGAACAAAAATCAGGACATTATACGGTGCAGCAGTGTATAATGCCTGTGCAAAATTGAATGTATCACAGATAAGAGAAGTAGGTAATAAAAGTGATAAAGTAATGGGGTGGTGTCGGTTCCACGCGTAAAACAGACGGAAATTGTGTTTGAGGATTTTGGATTTTTTTTAAATTATAGATTTACCTCAATTCTTAATCTGTGCATTTTCATTGATAAATTTTCTCTTCAATTCATTAGGACGATATGAAATTTTATCGCACCAATACTATTCACACATTTTTAAGGTACTTATAATTATTTCGTACTGTAGCAGACTCGATTTACACCGATAACCGAATGGTCGATAATTCTCTAAGCACAATCATAACACGCCCACAATAACAACTTCTGTTTCTTATCAAACAATATTTTAACATATATAGTGTCAATTTTACCTGTAAACAAGTAGAGTAGACTGCTGATTTCCATGAAAATGTGTTAAGTAAGCAAGTATTTTATTTACCATATTGCAAATTTCCCATACAATTAAAAAAGAACGTAATTTAATTAACTAACAACGTTAATACACTTAAAATTATGAATATACCATAGGATACTAATGTACCTATATACAAAAAATATCTATTTTTAAAAAATATCAGGTGTTACAAAGAATTCAAGAGCTTCTATAAAATATTTTTTATCCAATCACGTATAATCCACTTTGCCGACTTCAGAGATACCGAAAATCTGGTGTTCACTGTAATTTTATTCCAGGGAAGCGGAAATCTTTTTGACTAAATACCAAACAATTTCGTATATTCGATTACGTTTTCAAGCTCTATATATTTAAGAGCTTAGAAATCATCACGCTTTGTATTAAATTCTTAAACTGAAGCCCTTTTAATTGCCCTCTGCTTCACTGTCTTGCAGCAATGGATACATGAAAAGCTTACCGAAACATAATTATTTAAAATATAACAAGAATTTTTCTCGCAAACATTTTGAAATGTTATTGAAAACATTATTTTTATTTCGTCTTCAGTATGTATGTCCATAATTTGTTCGTCCTTTTTGTAGTAACTCGTTGACCGTGCAGGCATTCCCATATCGAGGGTGTGAATCTCAGAAACAAAGGTGGAGTTCGCTATCAGTCATTACTTTGGTTCAAGGTTGCCCTCTTGAGCACGCAAATACATTGACCCTGTCTAATCTTCATCAGAGAGGTGGGAGGGGGGGGGCAATGAATATAAGACTTCATGGCGTTTCGTGTGTCGCCTTAAGGTTAAGAACCGAGCAAAGTAGACGACGATTGGATCGAAGGAAAGGGGGGGAGGGCGCCAATGACTTTCAGGCACACAAAAGTGGTCGTTGGCATGGGTTGTGACCAAATCACGACACGACAGAGCAACTCTACAAGTGTCTCAATCCACATTGATGGAATAAGGATTCGGGTGACACTGAAACCACTATAACGAAGCAAATACTGAATAACGAAGCTTCATAGGTCTGCAAACTGGTTGGTCTCTTTCATATTTGACTTCTTCTGTGTCTTTATTACCATTATTATTCTGTCATTTTCACATCGGATCGATGGTACTCGTCCAAGCTATATTAATTTATACCAGGTTGCAATCAGCTTCCAAATGAATAAGTTTTGTGGTACCTATAAGCCCCATAAAATCTCCCGCAAAGTATACTCAAAGCCATGTAACTTTACCGAAAGTAATGCAACAGTAGTCACAAAAGTGAATATATGCTGTAAAAAATATAAATTAATAACACAACAAACTAAGACACGAGTTAATATTCGTTCCACGCGCTCGATGCAGAAAGCTCAGAATAGTTCCACAAGAGCACGTGAATCGCATTGGTGGTCGAGGTTGACGAGAGATTTAAGTTTAAAGAAATTCGAATCTCCTGCCAACTTAACACGAGGTACAATTATCACTACTCTTATGGACGATAACTAAGTAAAAGCATTGGCTACATTGTGTAAAAACCCTGTACCAGCAGCAAGCCAGTAGACTGGCAATGAATAAATAATTTATTGTCGAGAGAGCTGTCATAAACTGGCTATGACTACGTTGAAGACTTAAATACCAATTTAGTACAACAACTTTACAATCAAATAATAAACACAGCACGTTTCTGTTCATGGTTTTTTCTCGTTAAATTTTCTCTGAGTTAACGATGAATTCCTGCTTTTTCGCACTGTACTCTATACAGCATACACCAGTACAGTCCTTGCTACAATCTGGGATCTCGATTAGACTCTTCTTTAAATCAGTTAGCGTCAAACCTAGAGCGCTAATTTTGAAACGAACTATTTTCGAACTTCCGTTCCACATGGGCTGAGTCAGTAGCGAGTATGTCCTAATAGTTTACGGGGAGTCCCACACACGGGAAAGAGTCACTACGGCTCTTCCATATGCTGCGAAACTGCATTTTCCCCCACCTGCAAGGGTTCTAATGACCTTGACGATGACGAGCCTCAAATCTAAAAAAAAACTCGTAGCATTGTAAATACCGTCCATACCATTAGCTAGTAATGACGTCATTTGCGTGATGAAACGTTGATTCATGCAATTGATCAGAATTCGAGAACCTGAAGTGGATATATAAGAATACCAAGGGATTAGCAATTATCCTCCACAAGCATTGTCTTATTTTTACCTCAAAAATAACAATAATAGAGATTTCCAGTGTTGAAATAAATTCCTTTCTTTATACCAAACAAAAATTTTCTTCTTGATTTTCATAGAATTAATAATGTCGTTTCATTAAACAATGCTTCACTAAAACGCGCACAAATATTTGAAGGCAGTTCGATGGATCATAAGAATACGAATGATAAGATAAGACGAGTGTTACTCTACGTCTATACCTCATAACAGAATTGAATCTATAAACAGGTCGTTGTTGGATACAGACATGTATATATTGCTCACCATTACCGATAGCTGAAGCAAACAATCCATTCAGGCAACAAGGGTTGTTCGTGATGAAATACGAGTATATTCCTTGCTAAATACAATTCATATATTACTTTAAACTATCCACGAACGTCATTTATAACCGGAAATTGTACGAGAAACTTGCATACTACTAATAATGTTATTCGAACAACTAATAAAATCTATCAAATTTAAAATTGGGACTAACAAGAACAAAAAGTCTGCTCCCAAAATTCTTATTAAGCAATAATATAAGTAATTAATTGGAAATGAAACGTGTTGCTGGCAGATAACAAACATTTAAAGTTGAAATATTGAAATAATACATCGCTCACAACCATATCATAATTTATTTTGAATAGCATTAAACTTTTTCTAATGGAAGATAATAATGGATATGGAGCAGTCAAAACAGTACAAATCATATGGAGTAATGACTATGGTTATTGTTTCAATACGATTAATTGTATGATTGTATAACTACGCCTGTCGTAAATAAACAAGATAAAAACAATTGAATAAATTCATGAGCATCAACGCCGATTTTTTGTTCAGAAACCTTTCTAGTCTTGAATAAATTATAAAAGTGAATTTGAATTTCATTAACGCGTGAAGGATTTTCGTGGTCTCAGATTTTAGCATATGTTGTTTTCTCAGTGGTCTTCGTTGCATTTTAGCTTTTTTTAAAAATAAACTGGATAATATTAATGATGCCTAAAATTGTGCATCAAAATACTCGTACTTAGTCCTTACTCTGTCTTAAATGTATAGGAAGGGATGTTGTGACCTAGACGTTGACCAACCCTAAATCCCCAATTTTTAAAAAAGAATAAAAATATAAAGGAACACAAAAGCTGATACGTACGCAACTGCTGATTTTGCGCAAGGGAAAGAGAGTATCTAAACCGCAGTAAATGTTCGTAACATCGATTTATTCTATCGAGCGAGAATCGATAATAATTGCGAAACTGGTGACTTTTGAGTTCGAATGTCCAGAGCATATCGCTTCTACTCATCATCATCACATTAAAAGAGTGAAGTTCAACATGTTATAATATGGCTTACACCAAAACGACTTTCCAAACAGTTTCCACTTATTTTCCTCTCTATATATAAAGAANCTTCTCTATATATAAAGACGAGTGCCTGTCTGTGTCTGTCTTTTATACCGTCGTGTCTTTTATACATGTTTTTCTTTCGAGCACAATGAAATTTCACACACTTGACTTGCTAAACCAGAAGAGGATCAAACTCTTAACATGTTTTCTCTTATTATTTACATAGGTTTCATCATAATTGGATAAAATTTAACGTACATTAGCATACTTTATTCCAACTGTGAGTTTTTAGTGTTCAATTCTCGAATAACTTCAGCCAACCGAGCGTTTGGCTTAAAGAAACCGGAAACTGAAAACTAGCTAGGAAGCAATCCACGCAAAACGGAGGACATCTGACGATCGTGCAAATCCGCTAATATGAGCACGTTTGATTTCTGCGTGGAAGTGTTGGCTTTATCTCTGGACAGCACATCTTCGCATACAACAACGGAGGCCACAATAAAAACGGGGCCTGTGCAGCTAGTGGACTCGATTGAAGGCACTGTAATATGCTAAGTGGAGCTGTTTCATTGCTGGAGCCGAGGAGGATGACGAATTGCGCACTTGTATTAGAAGGCAGGAGGGATGAAAGCTATAGCTCTCGGATAATGAAAAGACAAATGGAGCTCTCTGTGTGATATACATCGTGGTGATATGAAAGGGGAACCAGCCGAATAAAATTTGGAAATATACGTCTTGTATATGAATTGTCTACATTTCCTCTTAAGTTCATTCCATCTAATGTGCATGGGATGCATTTGGAATCCATGTTGTGTTCCTGATAACGTTTAGAGATTTACTGAAAAGATTTTAATATTCGATCTCAGTATGAAAAAAAGTTTTTAAAACCAAAGAATGAAAATCAAGTCATGTGTGTGGAAAACTGTCGACAATATTGCTGTTGTTGTTTGTACAGTACAAAGAAATCTACGAGAACATAAGAAAGTGCCAAAATTTGTTGGTAAATTATCAAATATTTTCAAAAGTGATGATATCGGCGGCGTTTTTCACAGTAAAGATCTTGTGTTATTATTACGTTCTTATGCTGACAGGCACGATTTTCTTTTATATATTGGTGGTAAAATATTTTTTTCCGACTGCAAAGAAATGTAAAAAATGGCACAATGTATAATTCACAAAAGGAAAATTTATATTCTCTACAAACACGTCGACCCCTAACGAGAGTTAAGAAGTTCTAAAGTGCAGAACACGGATTGTAGCATGTTTCTGAGAAAGAAATATTAGTTGTGTTATGAACCAGTTATGATACGTCCTAGTTCGATTTTACAGAATATCATGACATCGATGATTAGCTGATGCGAATAACACTGTTCTATTCAATGTACGGTTACTCTTTTTAAGATGAAACAGTTCAATGAGTGTGGCAACAACAATTCTATTTCCATTTCCTATTTACTCGTAGATATTTCCACATAAGCCGAACTTTCAGGATATGACGTAAACGCCGACACCAAAATTAATGGACTTTACTACTTCGATGATTCACAGACGCGACATACCACGTGACATATCAACAAAGTAAGCTTACATGAATTTTTATATTTACATCATCGACTGACTCCTTGTGAATAGATACTTTCTCAGGGAGACTAGTTTATAACATGGATTTTCGAGAAGATGTTATAATGCAACCACTACTCGTATCAAACAGCAAATATTCCAGTTCATTATCATCAATTCCAGTTTATTGTCACGAAATAACTCGAGTGGTCGATGAGCGACAACTATTTATTCCGTGGTATGAAAAATAAATCAATATATGTAGGTTTTGTGTTCTTTTAATGCAAATAATTTTATTGCGTCTTTCTTAATTTGGATCTTTGACCTAGTTGTTGGCGAGTCCGAAGGTCCCAAGAATAATAATTTGATGATAATAACTATAATAATAATAATAACGACAGTAATAATAAAGAAACTTCAATCAAATAATTTTCCAGAATCATAAATTAAAATGAAACATTGATTATAATTGAAAAAGTTGCCCTATAACCAACAATAATTAGGTCTTGATTCTATTACACATGACATTTTTTCTATTTGAATGCTCCTCTTTTTATTTTATCCAGTCGCTTCGATCGTTGGTTGTTGCACGCACAGACCCCCATGACTGGTGATTTTCACATCCAGACACTCTTGGGAACTCCACCGCCCCCCCCAGGGGACTTACATCTAGTAAGTACGTGTTTGGCGAACACGGGGCCCCGACCTGAGTCTGGCATTACTTCCACTTACTTGTACTAGGCTCCTTCCTTTCTCTTTCCTGACCTCCCTTGGTCACCTCTTGTTC
>NNCF01130100.1:0-21114 GCA_002313205.1 Laupala kohalensis | reverse complement strand
GTATATATACATATATGAGACAATTATTTTTATAAGCAGTACACACATCATTACGGATATATTGAAGGGTACGGGAAAAATTATCATAAATATACTCTCAATGGATAAATGTTGTTTTAAGTAATGTTATATATAGAGATGAGAAATATATATTCGATATAAGACATATATACATCAATGAGTACGCATATATCGTTCCGTACAGGATAAACACATAAATATAACATTTGTGGATAAACATAATTTTGTTCGATTGATTTATTTTTTAATAATTAGATAAATGAGACACATATTTTCGATATACGGAGTAATTCTAAAACAGGGATATATAGTTAAGTACGGGATAAATTCTTAAATCAGTACTATCAACAGACAATTATATTAGTACTGCTTACAACTGTTTTTCCCCCCGGGGGACTTACATCTAGTAAGTACGTGTTTGGCGAACACGGGGCCCCGAGCTGAGTCTGGCATTACTCCCACTCACTTGTGCCATGCTCCTTCCTTTCTCTTTTCTGTCCTCCCTTGGTCACCTCTTGTTCTTTTCGATCCCGACGCTATTTGGGCTGGGGTATCTTTCATTTTCCTCTTCTTGTTTTTAAATGTTTTAAGTAAAGTCTTGAGATATGTTGGGATTTGAGTTTTGAGTTGTAATTCAGGAGGGTTTTTAGTGGGTATGGCTGAGTCATTCGGCGAGTCCCACACGCGGGGAGAGTCATGTTGGCTCTCCCTAGTGCGTAACTGCATTTTCCCTACCTGTACAAGTTTTAAGGGCTCTAATGAACTCGATGTTGACGAGCCCTAAAGCCCCACAAAAAAATACAACGGTTTTTTTATAGTAATGTTAAATATTGATTTGACGTCTATTTTCTACATAAGGACTAATTCGTTGGTTACGGGATAAATTCTCATTAATATATCAACAACTTGGACGAGACGCATATTATCGATGTAGGGAGTACTTCCTTCACCGCGGATATATTTGTTAGCAATAGGGGGGAATAAATTCTCATAAATATTACCTTAAGGGATAAACCTATAGGTTTGTTCATAGTAATGTTATATATGGATTTGACACCTATTTTCTATACAAAAACTATTACGTTACGCACGGATATATCGTGAGATAAGAGATAAATTGTCATAAATATAACCACAACGGATAGAAAAGTCTGTTCGTTTATGTGGTTTGTTCTTAAAATGTCTTAAATGGACGAGTCACATATTATCGAAAAAAGTTATACAACTTTCAGCACGGATATATGTAACCTTTCCTCTTCACTAGATATTCAAAAATATTACATCTACGGATAAACATTTCGGTTTGTTTATACAGTTTCTTTATAGTAAAGAATATGGATTTAACACCATTTTTTGTAATAAGGACTAATTCGGTATACACGGATATATCATTCGTTAGGATATAAATTCTCATAAATATAACAACGGATAAATATATATGTAATAAATAAATAATAAAAAGATTTTATTGTCAATAAAGCAGAACAAACTGCGTATGACCACGTGGAGGACAATAAACTAATTTACTCTCCGAAAGCAAGCAAGGGACCATCCCATCAATTCCCATCAAGGACACTAGGACAGAGGCGGATTGAAAAATTCCAACGAACTCCTATCTATTACAAAAAGTTAGTTACATTTTATAATAATAATAACAATAATAGAATATCAACAAGTTTCTAATTTAACACAAAACATTTACTTCACATGTACGAATTATTATCAAACCATACATTATTCTGAATATAGTGTTTATAAATCGTAAATCATATGTTTGTGTGGTTTTCTTTAAAATATTTTAAATGGACGAGACACATATTTAAATGGACGAGTCCTGTCTCTGATGGTCTACGACGTACGAGCTTCGTACTGCACAGGCCCGGTGTTCGAATTCTCGGGACAACGGATGCATTTTTGCCGTCGATGTGAGTCGGTCCACGTCCTGACGGTGGCTGTCAAGTATTTCTTTCTTTGTACTTTCCTTCCCTATTTACCTACTTTTTCACTTTCATCGCTTTTATCTTCTTTACTGGCCTTCTCTGTGTGCTGAACGCTCACCCATGTGTTTTGCCGTGCATGGCGACCCGTGTCGGAAGGAATAAGAATCCTGGTGAATTGAGGAACTTCTGCGTGCACTCTAGATTCGCCCCAATACGCTCGCTTTGGCCTCGGCCTCTTCTAGACGGGCGATCGGGGGATAACCTACCCCGACCAATCGGTTCGGACTAGCTCTTTGACTGAACTCCAGAGAGGGAGGATGAGCGCAGGGGGTCCTTCCCGCCGGTCATGGCGTTGGAGCAACCGTGCTTAAAGAACTCTGCGTGTCCCTGCTATATCCCCGTGTCAACCCTGGCACCCCAGTGCGGAGATCTTGCCTTCATCGGCCGGTTCTGATTCGGGTTTATAATTTTGTGATTTAAAAAAAGTTCTTTGATTTATCAATTAGAATTTTCTGGTTAAGTTTCTCCAAATCTGAAAGAATTTAACAAGGCGGTGGTTTTCAAGATGCTTAAAGTTCTTTTTAGGCTTAGGAATTGTAAAAATTCTGTTAACTTTCGAGCAAGAAGGGAAATGCATGAGTTGAATTTACAGGAGAGATGTTGTGCAAGGTATCTGAGTGAATTTTTTAACAACGAGGAACCCAGGATCCCGTCAGGGCCAGGTGCTTTGCGAGGCCGTGTTAATTGCTAGGTCAATGTCATCGAATGCCAAGGGAGTGCCAGGAGGAAAATTTGGAATGTATTGAAGAGCTTTTCTGCAAAATTATGTGCTCTCGTTTCTGTATTATAGGTTGTGTTGGAAATTACAGAGTCCACAGAGATTTCTTGGAGCTGAGAAAGAAGATTTAGAAAATTTCCACAATTCGGGGTATTCTTTATTGTTGGCCGAAAATACATCATTCCATTTATTTTTGTCATATGATTTCATTTTAGCTTTTAGGATTCATTTTGTCTTCAAAAGTAGTTCATTATCAGGGTCCCTCGTCCGCATTGCCTTTGTAGTCGCTGTTTGTCACGATTCAGTAAGTTAATTTCCAAGGACAGTGTGTTGCATTTGAGTAGAAGTTGACGAATAGAATATTTATAATATGAGGATTTAACATATTAAGTGACGTCATTTAGCGCTTAGTCAATGTTAGAGGTTCATGTAATTTCTTGGTCGATGGAGAGTTTGTGAAGTTTACGAGAGAGACAGGAGCGGAGAAAATATCAATTCGTATTTTGGTTAAAGAATGGAGAAAAGTGGTAGCAAAGGGGATAGAGAAAGAAATGTGTAGGAAGATGATATGGGTATATATTTTTTTTTTGTGGGGCTTTAGGGCTCGTCAACATCAAAGGTCATTAGAGCCCTGAAAACTTGTACAGGTAGGAAAAATGCAGTTACGCACTAGGGAGAGCCAACATGACTCTCCCCGCGTGAGGGACTCGCCGAATGACTCAGCCATACCCACTAAAAACCCTCCTGAAATACAACTCAAAACTCAAATCCACACATATCTCACTGAAACATTACTAAAACATTATAAAAAAAAGAAGAAGAGGAAAGAAGAAAATGAACGATACCCTAGCCCTCGCAACCTAGTAGCGTCGGGATCGAAAAGAACAAGAGGTGACCAAGGAAGGTCAGAAAAGAGAAAGGAAGGAGCATGGCACAAGCAAGTGGAAGCAATGCCAGACTCAGCTCGGGGCCCCGTGTTTGCCAAACACGTACTTACTAGATGTTAGTCCCCTGGGGCGAGGCAGGAAAATGAAAGATACCCTAGCCCTAATGGCGTCGGGATCGAAAAGAACAAGAGGTGACCAAGGGAGGTCAGGAAAGAGAAAGGAAGGAGCATGGCACAAGTAAGTGGAAGTAATGCCAGACTCAGCTCGGGGCCCCGTGTTCGCCAAACACGTACTTACTAGATGTAAGTCCCCTGGGGGGGATATGGGTATAGTTCAAAGAAATGATTTAATATTGAAATGTGGATAGATGAAAAAAAAAACAACAGTCGTTTTTGCGTTTAAAGCACCTGCAATAATTAGTCATTATTTCGAGGGCAGTAATATCAATGGTGTCGAGGGCAATGTATGGGACGTCAGAAAACCGAAAGAATGATGACACCACCCGAATTGGTGCCAATTTCATCAACAGTCGCTTTAATTGATTTTAGAGGAGGGGTAGAAATACCTGTGTCGACAGGTATTTACGAACAGCATTGTAAAACAGCATTGCCACCATTAGGGACGTTGAGACGATTGTCACGGTGCGTATAATAATTTTGAAATGCCACGGTTATGTTTGGTTCTAATCAAGTCTCTTGTAGTAGTAGAAGCGGTCATAAAAGATAGTCTGAGCTGAATTGATTCATGATTTGTTTCTGTCAGAGAAGTCCACACTGTCGTATATGAGAGGCAATAATTGTAAGTTTAGGCTTGTCCATATCCAGAGAAGAAGCTTTCAAGAACAGGAAGAACTTCAATTAACTTTGAGGAACGTGTACCGTAACCCATACAAATATTATTGATGGTTTTGAAAGCACTTAGAATGTTTTCAACATTGAAATTACAAATAAGCTTAAGAGATTTGACCCAGAAGCCGTCTTGTGATTGTCTCCAAGGATTGGAATTTGTTTTATTTGTATTTGAGGTTGGATTATTGTTAACACCACCTAGAGGAGTGCGAGTAGGCAGAAGGGGAAACTTTTTTTTTTTTTTTTGGTGGGGCTTTAAGGAAACTTAATTAAACTATGCAAATTCAATAAGGATAAGTGAGTAAAAGTGGTGGTGAGTTACGAGTTTGCATTCTGCACCATTCTTTCGCTAACCCGCTCGCGTTCCCGTTTAAGAGTTATAAGTGCAGTACACCGATCTCACGTCACCAAACGGCTTTGGAACCATATGATGCATAGAGGAATTGATGGGACAAGGGTTAAATGTGTTCCAAGGTGTGAGGACCAGCACATAATGTGCAGGGAGTTGGCCTGGCACACACGTTTTTGGCGTGGTCCCACATTCGGCACCGGTGGCAGTGGGGGACTCTATCATTGTGTTTCAGTTCCTCAATGCTTATTGTATGGATACATTGGTTAACGTTAGTATTGAAATTGCCTTGTGAAAATTCGTTATCTAGCTTGGGTAATGATTCCGATTGATGGTGACTTTGGAAGACTAACGCGTTTAGGTCAGATTTTAAGAATTTTAAGTCCAATTTGAAAGACCTCGAATAAGTAGTTTGGTCTTTTCTCTGTGGTTCCTCTATGATAAAAAAGATGCATCATTATCTACAGATTTTAAGTCCTTAAGATATGATTCTATGTTTGCCTGGTCTCCAACGATGCTAGCAGAGATAATTGGCGTGTATTTCTCACAGTGATTTTATTAGCTGACACATTTTGCAGTTCCTTTAGTAGCCCGCCACCGTTTATTGCATTTTTACCAAATACTACACCCATATTGGGACGTTGTCATTTGCTATTATCAGTAAATGACGATTCATTGGTGTTACTTGTCCGCAGATTGGGATTGACCGTGGAAGGTCAATCTGAATCTGGCAAAGGAATCTGACAAAGGTTCAATCTGACAAAGGAAGCAAGACTGATAGAGTAATTGACTCCACTCTCGTTCAGTGTGACTCCATTTTGAGAGAACTGGAATGTTTCCTGGTTTCTGCTTACGATGCTGACATTACTAGATTGAAAAACGTTTTAGGTAGTTCAAAATTTTCACGTGTCACTAATTGACGGTAGTGCCACGAAGTTTCATTTAGGGGACCGTGAACTCGCTGGTTTGTTTACATCGGAAACCAGGATTTTTCAAGTTTTCTTCCACGAATTTTAATTAATTAAAATATAACTAATTAATTCTTCATGATCACTTTCACTGTCACCGTGGGAGAATGTGAAAACACAGGGAAGGAGGCGGATCTTCTGTCATGCCTATATTTAGGAATCTTCTACCTACTTTCTTACATGGCAGGACCATGGATTAACAGCTTAAATCTCTATTACCATGTATACGTAGCCACGACAGTCTACGTGTTAGGACTGCGTCGTCCCGCTTCCAACGATCAATGTTTTTCACGTTTCGGAACCCCGTAAGCCAATAAAATTGATTCAAATGAACGTAACGAACTTTTTCGATTCCGACACCATTAGGGCTAGGGTATTTTTCATTTTCCTACCTCGCCCCAGGGGACTAACATCTAGTAAGTATGTGTTTGGCGAACACGGGGCCCCAAGCTGGGTCTGGCATTACTTCCACTTACTTGTGCCATGCTCCTTCCTTTCTCTTTTCTGACCTTCCTTGGTCACCTCTTCTTCTTTTCGATCCCAACGCTACTAGGTTGCGAGGGCTAGGGTATCGTTCATTTTCCTCATTCCTCTCATTTTTGTCCTACCCCTTATTCTTTGTCCCTCTCATTTTTTGCCCCACCCCCTCCATTTTTGTTTTAATGTATGTTGTGAGATATATTTTGGTGTGTTGTAGATCAGGTGGGTTTTTAGTGGATAGGGATGAATCATTCGACGAGTCCCACACGCGGGGAGAGTCATGTTGGCTCTCCGTAGTGCGTAACTGCATTTTCCCTACTTGTACAGAATTTTAGGGCTCTAATGACCTCGTTGTCGACATGAGCCATAAAGCTCCACGAAAAAAAAAGTAACGAAAAAACTATATTTAGATACAATAGGTAACAGGAAAATAACTAGAAAAACAAAAATTATGAAACACTAAAATTAATGCAAATTTAACAAAAAATCTGACAAATTCTCTTGGAACGATTCCAAAACGTTGTATAATATCAGGTAGTATTCATACGAATGACGTACTATTTACAGTTTTAATGGTAATGTGAAACCCAGTGAAAATTAAAACAAACAACTAAAAGATATGGGGAAAACTGTATTTGCCATGCTATTCGGATAAAGACAACAGTATTGCTATATAAACAATTAAATTTGTATACAGAACATTAATTAGATTCAATTTTCCGTAAAATTTAACTCATGGGATGATCTAGTGTATTAAATTAGATAAATAACATGATTGATTTGGAAAATACGTGGCGCACAAACAACTACATCTATATGCTTTGAACATTTCAAAGTATAGCAAAATCATTGAAATTTTTTTTATGATAACCGGAAATAGGGTTAAAAGAGATTCTATTGTCACGTCTGTGGTGACTCAGACTCGGGAAACTCTTCATTTTACTTCTTTATACAGTAGGAGATATTATTCAAGATTATAGGTATTTCATGCCTCAATGTATTTAAGTGAGGAAGAAACAAATACATAAAACAAATGAGTGGGCGATATACTATTATTACTACTGCAATACACGATGTTTATATTAAGCGTAATGGACTCGTATAATGGAAATTCATTCATGAAAACATGTTAGCATATCACATGAGGGAATAACTTTTCTCTGCTGCAAACACTTTCAAGACATGCATCCGGTATCACCGGACTATTTTACGCAGTGCTGCAGGCCTGTCATACCACAGTTGTTTTCTTATAATAATCAACTATTTCAAAATAATACGTTCCTTCTTTTTCATATTACATTGCATAATATAATCAATTTGAGGCGATAAAACTATTATCTACAAGCTTTGTAAGAATATTAAACTAATATTTATAATTTAATAGAGAAAAACTTTATGGCGAAGAACCACAGAACACAATTTACAGTACGTATAAGAACTTAAAAAAATCAGAAATGTGAAAGAAATCTAAAAAACCCATCCACTGTATCGAAAGAAAATACAAACATAAAAATCTTTGGTAAAAAATAACCACGTAACTTAGGTTGAAACTTCTGCCATGTTATATAATCAGCAAAAAAATTAAATTTGAACATCAAAACCTTTGTTATTTTGCAATCCTACAATTTCTTATGCCATCGTCGCTAAAGAGCGCATTTTTCCTCAGTTACCTTTCCTCACGAAGGAATCGCAGTATTGAATGTCGACGAACTGTTATGTCGTTCTCTGTTCCACTGTTTTGAGTGGGATAAAATAACAAAAGAAACACTGAGGAAAGAAAAGAGGGTGTAGCACAAAAGGTGATATCTCGTGCGCGAAAACCCCTGCAGAGGCAGCCCCTTCGTTACCCACCTCGGATTCTTTACGCAAAGCCATGTTCTCCTGCTTTTACTCTTTCGACCATACTACGTTCCTCCAGTCGCTTCTGTTTGTCTTTCTACTTTTCTCTTGTAGTGCAATGTACTCTCAACTCGATTTTCATGAAAATTGAGTTTAAACATGTTTAAATGGCATCATTGGGTTCAGTTCAGTAAAATTTTAGTTTAAAATATTGCAAGGGAGTGTGAGTTCACGTGACTTCATTCAATTCAGTTTTTTTTTTTAACGTAACCCTCTGGTAGTAACCCTCTGGTAGTAACCCTCTTACAGTCTCGCGAGTGGGCGCATGCCGCACTCAGAGCGGCCGGAGTAGAATTCAATTTTATTCCGATTATCTAAATGCAAATATGGGTTGTGTAATTATAAATGTATGTACATCACTAACTAGCATATAATGTATTACATTTAAGTAACTTACATCGTAAATTGTAATCACGAGACAAATCAGGTGACATAGAAGAAGGAAATAATTTGGAAACCGCACCGTGGAACATACAAAAATTAAACTACCGAACGCGCGGGAAACGAATAAATATGAACAAATTACATGTAAAGACTTGTTCACTCTATTCACAGTATAATCAAATTGATTGGGGACTTAGAAACGTAATTTAGCAACAAAAATCAGCTTAGAATTGAGCTCATAAGAAACAAAATTTTCCTCATTGTGTCCATTATATCATAAAGCAGTTCAAGAAACGTCTCTTACCAGTTCAAAAAATTAACTCTTTTATAGGTACAAAACTGGAAAATGGTATTAAACAAAAATGTATCACAAAATATCAACGAGTAACTTCATTAATCACAAATTATTTGAAAAAATTAGTAAGGTTGATAAGAAAAGTGCGATAATGATGAATACATTGAGAAAGAATACTAACGTGAATGGGAGCGTGCTGTACTCTGTACGGCATCACTCGCGACTCACTTTATCAAGAGCAATAGACGACAAAAAATGAAGAAAGACAAAAGGTGATAAACAAAGTAGAACCATTCCACCACGTTCCCAGAATCATCCCAAAATCAGAGGTTGAACACATTTGCCGCACTCAGTGTGGCGGCGCGGCTATAGGAGGGTTAAATCTTCAATCCATTTTATGTGTTGAAAACGTTTGTAATAAATTTATTGTAAAAAAATCAGTTACAACTGCGTAGGACCACGTGAAGGACAATAAACCAATTTACTCTCCAGAAGAAAGCAAGGGACCATCCCATCAATTCCGATCAAGGGCCCTAAGGCAGAGGAGGATTCAAAAATTGCAGCAAAAATTCCTAGATAAGATAAAAAGTTAGCTGCGAGTTATAATACTAATAGAAAGTCAATATGTTTGTAATTTAACGCAAAAAATTTACATGTACAAATTATTATCAAACTATAGATTATTCTGAGTATAGTGTTTAAAAATCATAAGAATTGAAATAACACTAAATTCACGATTTATTATTACAATAAATATGCCCCTAGACAAAGACTAGAGAACCTGTATTTGTCGTATTTAATTTTCAAACCAATTGTTAATAAAACCACGATATTTAAACAAATAAAAAACGTGAGAATGAAAGAAGCAGGCGTACAGTAAATCGCAATGGGAACTACGTGAAAACCTTTAAAAAAAGGTTAGCTTGTGATCGAAGAATGTTTGACGAGAATCTACACAATTCAAAGCTAATTTTTTTTCGTTATAATGAAAGGTATTCGTCAGCGTCTCCTAATTGTATTGTTTGTTTATTTACGGCTGCTGAAGGTTTTACGCTTACCCGTCATAAAAATTCAAATTTCTCTTTTATGTGAATGTATGATGATCACAATCAGAGCTCGTTTTTTATTGATCAACACGATGAGATATCCTTACACAATCGGCAAACGAGTAATAATAGAAAATATCTAATTTGTACGCATTATTTGATAACCTTGACCACACATTTCTTTGCTTTAATCCAAATCAGCATTAGCTTCATTCGTTACGGAGACACTTATTTACAATTTACGCTCAATTTTGTGTCACTATTTTTAGTGATAAATTAATTGTGACGGTTCTGTATGGAACGTTTTCGTGGAGATATGCTGAAACAAATGCATTGTAAATATCGAAAATAGACTCTGACAATATCTTCATGAAAATGTCGACAAATTTAATCTGAATCCAAAATAACACATTTGTTATTTTGCAGGTAAAGTATTCGACAAAATGTTTTCCTCTTAAATCATTTTATGTAATCCTGTACATCCTGCACATTTATAGCATTTTTCGATCCATCCCACTTTATCAGCATGGCACTTTGGTGATTTTCATGACTGCCTTGATCGGTTATCTTTGATTGTTATTCGTATCTACTCCGTGGACTCCTTTCTCTGTCCATAACCCCATCCCCGACTTTTGACGCCTCCCTCTTTTCTTCTCATCCAAAATGGTCGTCATCGATACTGGGAAAAGAGTTTCACGACTATAAATTCAGCTCTCTCCGTGGGGAGAGCCCATTAATCCGAAGTTGTTTCATAAAGTTAAAAGCGCTAATACGTTTCTCCGAAGAGGCGCAAGCGACGTATCTGAGCACAAAACGCCCTTTTGGAACACTCGTTAAATCCAAATAGACGTAAAAAGGTGATAATTGAATGATTGCTTTCGTTTTTAAATCGTTATCCGGTAAGCGTTGATTCGATGTAGAGTGAAACGTCGGAAATTCGAATGTGTATTATTGTAAATTCTTCTTCATTCGAATATTTTGTTTGGTCTTTCCACTCTACCATTGTTTTACCTCAGTAATTCAATTTCGTTAAGTCGAAATTTTCTGTCTTATGAGTTTCGTATTACCGAGGTTTCAATATACATTTTGGATAGATTTGCATCGTCATAAAAATGCCAAATGTTCTTAATATTTTTGTACTAATTTACTCGAGGAATTACAGGATTTCATTTTCTAATTGTGTCGATATCTATCAAAATCTATCATCTATTACAACTTCCGTATACCGCCGTTCATTAAGAACATTTCTGGTAATTTTTCGCCAGAATTTGATTTGAAATGATAATTAATTTACAATTATGAGTGAATGCACCCAAAAATAATAATTCTTATGAAAGAGATTTGATGTGGTCGGGCGAGTCATGTGGCCGAGCTTTTTAAACAGAGAAATAGAATTTCTTAACACCATGTAACACTGGCATATATTGGATAATTGTACATTTCGGTGTTTGAGAAATACTTCTTCGTTTCGTCCGATTTACGAAAGCGAATAGAACACAAATGTGAATATACAATTACCGTTAAAAACTAAACTTCAAATAATGTACGCTTTTTAATGTAAGTTGTGTAGGTTTATGTTTCTTAGTTTCTAAAGATAGTATTGCTGATTTTAGTCATTAGCCATATACATGCGTACGTCCCTACTCATAACTACGAAAGTAGTGTATTGTTACGATATACAGAAAATTGCCGTTCTTGTAATTATAAGATGGGGTTTTGCATACAGTGAATGCACTGCTTCCTTTTGTTGCAACATTTTGGAGTCTGAGTACAAGATGTAAGATTGCAAACAATATTATTGAGACCAAATATATATTAAGAAAAGTTTTATTTAAAAAGAACAAGAGATAGTTTTTATGTCTATGACTCCAATCGATTTTCCTCCTTCCATTATCTCAAGTTGAGATGTAGTTCGATTATTTGTGTCTTCTCGAAAATATGAGATAATTTTTGGAAGTTCCGAAGTAATGTAATCCGACGTACTTAATTATGATTGTTCTCGATATTTCAACATTGATTGCATGGTCATAATTGTCATATTAGAGGTAATATTCCCTTACAACAATTAAATATCCAGTAATTGACATTATTCACGTCTACAATCATTATTAAATTGAAATAGTAATCGAAATGTTAATGTAGACTAGTAATTAATATTTTTACAACGTTTCAACAGCACTTTGCTGCCATCATCAGGCGAATGTTAGGGAACTGACATATCAACAAAAAGTTTCATCATAGTTAAAAGCATAAAAAACAAAATTAAATACACACAAAAAATAAAACTGACAAAAAAATAAATTATTTGTAAACACAAAACTTCAAAGTAGAAAACTCATTGCAAAGAAATATAAATTTTTGACATGATTTCTGTGTCCGTTTGTAAATTTAATGTATTATTCGTAAACTTAATATGTAACATTTCTGACATTATACGTTGATAATAATTTGGCTCCAGATATAAAATTGAAACATTTTCCCAATCTATTGAATGATCAAAACTTAAACGGTGTAAGGATATAACATTATACTGTAGCGTGTTTATGTTACGCTGATGTTCTTTTATCCGCGTTTGTAACTTACGTTCTGTCGGTCAGATGTAGGAAAAAGGACAATTTTTGCAAATACGTTTGTAGACAACGTTTTGCGAAGTCATGCGATCGATTTTACCTTTCCCCTTAATTACAAGGTAATAATTTTGTTTGCTTGTACTCACCTACCAAATGTTCTCGTGGAGAAAATATGTTCTTAAATTTGGTGATATTATTTTAGGATATGGAAATACTACAAAAGATTGTCTTCCTAACTGAGAATAAGAATTTTGAACATGTGGTGAAGGACGTTCCAAATTGTTAAGCTAATGTATGCGCCTCTTGGCATGTTTCATTATAAAAGGAGGATTTCATTTGAGGATAATAATTTGCTAATAATAGTGTTTTCACAAATTCAATATTATCATAACGGAAGTAATTATTAGACAGCAAGATCGCTTTGTCAACTAAATCGCAGATCATTGCTATCTTTTGCACCAAAGGATTTTGTCCGAAAAATAATGAAGTACTCGTCCCGAATAAGCTGTTTTATGATACCAGTTAAACAGCAATTTATAATCAGACCGCATAATTGAGACATCCAAAAAGGTTATTTTTACATCGGTTTCTTTCTCCAACGTAAATTTTAGCCTTGGATGATATACATTAAAAACATTTAACATAGACTCTATTTCATCTTTTGGTATTATGCACAAAATGTCGTCGACATAACGACAATAAAGCAAAGGAACGAAATTTAATTTACTAAGGTATGAATTCTCAAGATCACGTAAAACAAAAATGGGTAATCGGACTACACATTGGTGATGGCAGCAACATGCTGTTGAAACGTTCTAAAAATATTAAATACTAGTCTACATTAAAAGGTCTAGGACGGCCAGGTGCGACGAGGTCTTGCTGACCCGTCCTCACACGCATCGGTATCTTTTGCTACTTGTTGATGAACCCGTTTGTGAGGAGTGTAGCTCTTCTCTGACTGGGCGTCACCTACTAACTGATTGCAGAAAATACACGAGAATACGGAGACAAATTGGTCTGGCTGCAGATTTACCAAAAATTCTCGGAAATGAAACAGATGATGTTAATAAATTATTGAATTTTATGAGTAGATCGGGGCTCCTCCCACAAGTTCTCGGGAGGGTTTAAATTTGCATTCTTCTTTCCTCTTCTCTTTCGTCTTTCCTTTTATTCTTGCTTTCCGTAGTTTGAAAATTATAATATTCAGAATTTATTTCATTTTCGATACAATGTTCTGGGCAACTGTTTCCTTTTCTTTCCTCTCTTATAAAATATATTCAGGAGGGTTTATTTAGTGGGTATGGTCGAGATATTCAGCGAGTACCACACACGTGAAAGAGTCTTTACAGCTCTTCTCTATGGTACGAAACTACATTTTTCCCCACCTGCAAGGGCTCTAATGACCTTGTCGTTGAGGGGCTTAAAGACCCACACAAAAAAGTATTAAAAGGTCGATTACTTTCCTTATTCATTTAAAAAATTAAAAGTAATACTTTCCTTGCACACCTATTGTAAGTAAATTTTTTGAAACATTTAAGAAAAAACTGAGCCCCAACCACAGATCCAATTTACAAGTTATGCAGCAGTTCCTTGAAAATGAGAAAGATCTTTATGGAAAATAACTTCTTAATTACCAAGGAAAATGTCACTTTATTAAAACAATAATTGGTCACGGTATTCACCATAACGTCTTTCACTTACCACATAGATCAGAACCTTTAATTTCACTTACCTTCGCAACAAAAAGTAGTAATGAAACGTTAACAGTCCCTGGACAAAACGAAAACTCCCCGGTTCAGAAATTACCTCAGTCGTGTTTACTAGGGTCCCATTTCCTTAACGTGGTGGAAACAAAGATATAAGTGCTGGGAAAGAAAAAAAGGTGAAGTGAAATAAAAGTGAATCAGCGACGGATCCTCATTTAAAAACAAAGCCGAGTGAATACACCGATAATCTGCGAAGGAAATTTGAAGGAGGGCGGCGCAGCTAGAGCGTGAGGAATGGGAAGAAGTGGGATGGAGAAGGAGAGGAGAATAAGTAGTGGATCACAGAGGGAAGGAGGGGTGAGGATGCGAAGGATTCGATCGCTGCCGGGATGGGAGGACGCTCAAAGTCGACCGTTGGAGCGACTTGATGAGGATAAGCGAAGTTGAAGGGAAGCGCTTTGGTCGTTGACGTTGCCAGCTGGGAAGGAATGGTGAATCCGGGGATTCCACGAGGTGGGGTGGAAGAGAACGAGGGAAAGTAGTTCCGAGGCGATGAGGAGGAATGGGAGTTGAGAACGTTTGGAAGTGGAATGAATTGGAATAAGATGAAAAGTAATGGGATCTGAACAAGGTAACAAAGTGGGCAACTCGTACGCGATGAGACAGAGAACACAGTGGAGTAGCACTGGACGAGGAGAGGTCACGGCAGGCTGCCGTCTCGAGAAAAAAACGAAAAGTCTCTGACTGCTTGAAGAATCCCGAGGAGGAACCGCGTGAAATGGGTGGGACGAGACGAACGTCGACGGAGTGGACTCGACCGGGTAGGAAAGGGGGTGGCCCCGTGAGAGCAGGGTGCAGCGCCCAGGACCTTATCTATGGAAATGAGGCTTAACGGCGAGCGCGTCACAAGGGGCTCGCGTCCGCAGCGCCCTTGGAACTCCTTCCCCACTCACCATCCCCCAATCTCAGCTCTTCTCCCACCGCTCACTCAATCGACGACAGCTCGTCAGCAGCGGGTCCGGAATTTCATGACCTACGCATTACGACGGATTACAACGAAGTGAGAGATTTCTTTCCCAGGGTTAAAATTCTATGAATACTACATTTTTGAACAAATTATATTTTTTATCGCTCAGCACGATTCTTGATTTTTTAAAGGGATTTTTCAGACAAATAAATGTTTTATCCTTTACCATAACATCTTAAGAGTACCGACTTGTGCAGAAGAAATTACAAAATAAATGAACAAGGGGGAAAACCACGGCAAGGGGCACGAACCCGGAACCTCGGGATCGAGTCACGGTCTATCATAGCTTCCATTTTTATAACGGTAATTGCGTAATCCGAGCAACACTGTGAAATTTATATATTATAATGTTGTAGTAATCATAGAATAATATTTTTTACATATCTGTACTCATATTTATGTACACCATTGATTCACCTCTAAAATTTATGGATGATCAATATATGATATTTTGTGACTTGTTAAATATTGCACTAAATTATCACTTAAATTAGTGCGATATTAACCGATACACGAATTTAAATTATATATCTTTACTCTTTTAAGTTTACCCAAGACTCTAAATACTCAAGTAATTTGAAAAGAAGAATTTTATACGAACATGATATCGGAAAGCAACAGGTGCAGACTGGAAATTTAATCTGAAAATTTACATTTTTTGGAAGCTCAATAGTCAGCGCACGATTTTTTTCCATTACGAAGATGATATGCAAGTCTCATCAAATATATGGGCTGAATCAGGAATTCGATGATGAAAATTGAAGTATTTAAACCATATTCTTTACCATCGCGGGAAACATGAACAGAAGACAGCTACCACGCTTTATACGCTGGAACACAGCTCTTTCTGTCCAACAATGAATTAGATCCCAAATCCCGAAGAAAAGTCGGAGAAAACGCGGAGTGGGATGGGATATCAAATTGCTTCATTGCCAAGTTAATTTTCCATTGTTTACATGGAAGAAGACACTAAATTTGCTACATGAGATACTCAAGTATTCAATATTATAATGCACGTAATAGGAATTCCTTTTCATCAGAGCATAGGACAATTTCAATTAATACAATAAATAAGGTACTTCACAACATATTTCATTCAGAGACGGCGCCTTTTTTCTTTCCTTTCCATACAAATGTCAATTGTTTACGTAGAAAATGTTCGAGGCTTAGACTTAAGCTACAGGCTGCGCGCTGTTAAAAACACGGAATTGCACCTTAACAAATGGAGGTACGGTTGCCGTGACTTGACATGGACGTACGTATTCTAAACTATATACAATTTTATATNCTGTCTCTTATACACATCTAGATGTGTATAAGAGACAGTATATATACACTTATAAATTTCGAATGACACAGGCGTCTTAGTTTGCCGCATGCGTTGTACTGCTATGACAAGCAACGAGACCTGTTCAATGCAAATTCATTCACCTGTTCTTTTACAGAAAGGAGCTTCTACATTTTTCGATACAACGTTTATTGATCTGTGTACTCGATATTACGCTGTGAATTACTACATATTAGTGAAAATAATATTTTCTTTTATACAGAGAACATATTTCATAACTAGGGCCCGGTTAAAATGACGACGAAAGGGTAAATGAATCCTGGATCTCACACATTGAGCGCAGGTGTGCTAACCACGTGTTCGCTTTCCACAACTGGTACGAAAATCGCTGTAGCGGACAAATCCTTCGCGATCAATGCAGGGGATCCCAGATTTGTTACCCAGCTCGTCGCCATTTCCATCTGCCAATAGCTATCATCTCTCTCCTCCTAGAAAGAAAGATTATGTTTTCATATGGAAGACTTGCATGACAACTAGTCACTTGTTGACATGAATACTGTGATCTTAAAACTCACCGCACTCGCGGTACGACACATTTTTTAAGATGAAATTTCTTATAAGGATAATAAAATTAATGTATTAGTTAAGTATTGACGCAAAAACAGTAGACCACACAAATTAATTCCTTGAATGATACTAAACACACCAGTGTCCTAAAAATTTTAGATTTTGCTGTTGTTGCTTAAACGTACCTCAGATGATTAGTTTTTTTTTAAGATCGAAGCGGCATTTTTAAGAAAGGAAAGATAAACAAATGTCTTCTTTCGGTCATCCCAAATAAATCATGTTTTTAATTTAAACCAATAATTTGCACACGGAACATTGTCAGAATAAGTCTGTCCATCTTATAAGTAATACGTCTCAATCACTATGGAAAGTGTATATATACAACTGCACTCAAATTACGATGAAATGATTCCAAACATTTTATCGTACATTAACGACATTTTTATTCTTCACATACTAGAGTTGCCTGAAGCTACTTATAAATCGAATTTGATTCTGTCATCAAACAAAAGCATTTTCGCACGTAACAATCAATCTCAATCCTCAAATCTAGTCATTAGTTGTTAATAATAAACAAACAATTTCATACAAGTTTTGCCACATTGGAACAGCTGTTAAATAAATAAATTTACTGTCAAAAAATCTGTACAAACTGCGTTTGACCATGTGGAGGACGATTAACTAATTTAATCTCCGAAAGCAAACAAGGGACCATCCCATCAATTCCTATCAAGGGTTCTCAGGTAGAAGCGGATTTATCATTTTAGCACACTTCTATAATAAGAATAAAATAGTTCGGTAAGTGTTATAATATTAATAAACATACTTGTGAAATAACTTTTTTATTTTCGATTAAGTATTCCATGTTCCTCACTGGGACGTAACACGACTCCAATAACCGCGCGACCCTGTCCTTCAGAGCCGTGTCAGGTATCATGTTAGTAAAGATAGAATTATCAGCCGTTTCACACTAGATGAGCGGTCTCGGTGACACGACTCTGTGTCACATTGCTCCTTTCAATCTAACAAGGACTCATCGTGAGTGCTTTCACGCTAACGTGAAATGTCGATCGTTCGAGTCTGACTGGGGCGACGTGTCGTTGCGACCGAGAGAGGCNTTCGAGTCTGACTGGGGCGACGTGTCGTTGCGACCGAGAGAGGCAAGAGAAGTCTGTCAAGAAACAAGGCAGCCTTTCCATTGGTTGCTTTAGAATTTCCATCGGACGCTCATGTGTCTGGCGCGTCGAAACTTCATTTAAATGCACAGTTTAACTCGAATATATCAAAGTACATTTCGGTCTACATGTAAAGGATGAAAGATATGTCGCGGCGACAGGTCGCCTAGAGTGAAATGAGCCTCACACGGAGATCATTTCCTGGAAATCGCATTTCTCACACTCAAGAGATTGTTGTAGTTGTGAGCAAGACTGTTCAACTCTGTTCGATAGTCACACAATTTGTTAGCCTGTGACTTTTCACAATCTCGTTCTTTTTTCTGGATTTGCCAATAGTGTGCGTGGTCCCAATTCTACCACGGTGAAGTATCATTACAACCTACCGTGTGACTGAAGTATCATTATAACCTTCTGCTTCAAAATATAAATTTTTTTTTCGAGTCGTTCGTAGTATCAGTGTTGTATTCTGTTCCTCCTTGAAGTTCAATTTGATACAAAGGTTATTCCGAGACATTACCAAAGACTTCAACTATTCGACCAAGGTGTGCTTGATTTGTGAAATAAATATAATTTATTTGGAATGATCGGTGTCGTGAATTATTCTAATCTGAGATATTTTATTCCTCAAATATTGTGATTACTTTTATAGTTTGTTTTCTATGTCATCCATTGATCGACTTACAGAATACCTGAGGTCATAAATTACAGAAAGTTGTAATTATGAATGCTAAATACAACTACCACTCACATCTACTTTTTCAGTACAAAAGTGTACATTACTGCATACATCATTAGGAGGACAAAAACTATCACTATGCTTCTGACCCTTCCATGTTTCTTCTCCAAACAATTTAACAATAACTGGTTATATCCTTGATTGAAATGCTGACTCTAAACATAATATGATCTTCCATCGAAGTGAGTCGGCCCACGTCCTGAAACAGGATCGTTCCAAAAGAATAAATGCCCCCCAGAGGACTTACATCTAGTAAGTACTTGTTTGGCGAACACGGGGCCCCGAGCTGAGTCTGGCATCACTTCCACTTGTGCCATGCTCCTTCCTTTCTCTTTCCTGACCTCCCTTGGTCACCTCTTGTTCTTTTCGATCCCGACGCCATTAAGGCTAGGGTATCTTTCATTTTCCTCATTCCTCTCATTTTTTGTCCTACCCCTCATTTTTTGTCCCCCCTTATTCTTTGTCCCCCCTCATGTTATGTACCTCCTTCATTTTAACCCCCCCCCCCTCGATTTGATGTGTTTTGTGAGATATGTTTTGGTGTGTTGTAGATCAGGAGAGTTTTTAGTGGGTAGGGTTGAATTATTCGACGAGTCCCACACGCGGGGAGAGTCATGTTGGCTCTCCCTAGTGCGTAACTGCATTTTCCCTACCTGCATAAGTTTTTCGGGCTCCAATGACCTTTGATATTGACATGAGCCGTAAAGCCCAAAAAAAAAAAAAAAAAAAGAATAAATGGATAGCGACAAAGCTTTCTGGTTACACTCTGTCCGCAACTGAGCAGTACTGGAAGTTATCTCTCAGATGTTAAATCAACGACAGCAGGACACGGACGAATTCCAAGTAGAATATTCTTCAACAAATACGTCGTAAAAATTAAATAATGAATTGATATTTTGTATGGGTTCTAATGACCTTGCTGTTGACAAACCCTTAAAGCCCCACCAAAAACATTGATATTTTGAAAATATTTTTGTGATGAATTTATTTATTATACCTTAATTCATACGTAGAAAATTGAATGAAGGGTTATTCTTTTTAATTACAAAGAAGAACTTCGCAGGATGCGTAACACCGTTTGTGAGTCCTTGTCAAGGAAGCTGGCATGTGAGAATATCGTTCGTGAATATCAGCGCATTGCCAGGAGAAATGTATTTTATCTTCACCAGATATAAGCTCCAGCTTGTCTCCTTCGACACAGTGAACTGAAGATGCAAATAATAAGGTTTATTAACAAGCTTCATTCTTCTTTACAAGAAAACTACGTGTGTTTTCGAATTCCGCAGTGAGAATAAGTAATTTAGCTGTTACGTTTGTTAATATGACAGCAGTCAGCTTCACTGGAGATTAAAGGTGTTGTGAGGCGAACGAAGTGAATGCTAAACTATCCTGAATTTCATTTCGAGTCATTATGTTACTTTTGTGGCGAGCGTAATACGAACAGAGAAGAACTTTTTAAAGCAAGTAACTAAAGTACATATGTTTTTCAACATTATATGAGCTGATATGCATATATTAATGGCATAAAATATTCATGTGTTTGAAGTTTTGAAATACATTCCTGAGTTCTCATCGGTGGTGTAAAAATCACCAATTGTCTGAACCTATTGCGCTGAACCGAGAAATATTGAAACCTTTTCAAATGAAGTCTGTTTTCTTTCTCATTAAACAATGTAGGATTAAGAACGAACAAGTAAAAATAAAAAAATTTATCGCACCGTCACCTTCATTCAGGAATACTGAGCAGACTATAACTTCGTCGTCCAAACTAAAAATATACCATTATTTCAATAATCCAACACTAGAACCCGGTTTATTTTTTGGACAACGTAATGCTTTGGTTTGGCAGAGAAGTTGGTTGGCTTTTTGGTCCCAACTTCTCACCATCTCAAAAATCATATGTCACCAATAAATATGTTAAAAATTGCAAAGATATTATTTCTACACGCCGACAATATTATATTATGTATCACGATTAAAATTTTGCTTATGACAATCGACCGATTTGACTCTCATTTCACTTATACACTGTACACTGATAAATTATTTAAGTCATAATACAAAACAATCAAGTTTAGCAGTATGAGAATAACACTCATACTACAAGCATCTAGGGCGATATGTGTGTGAAATAATACTTTTCGTTTTGC
>NNCF01130098.1:816580-881208 GCA_002313205.1 Laupala kohalensis | reverse complement strand
TCGAGCAACGAAGCGTCACTTTTTCGAAATATCGCTTGAGTTGTACTCACCTTCCAATATGCAACCCTTTCGCATTGTTAAGTGTAGCGGATATCGTCATATTCAGTATTAGGAAACATGACATTTTCTTATTCGTAATGTGAGGAAACTCGCTATACTTGTTGTGTATTGTATAGTATTTTATGCGTAGTACACACATCCGTTCAAAATCCATACAAACAAGAGAATTTGCTGTAATGCCATAAAATTACGTGAAATTCTCCATGTAAAGATAGAATGTTTATGAGCTAGAAGGAACTTAGTGGAATTGAACGTCGTAACAAAATACAAAAGATATTTTTATTAGGTAGGCGTGACGCAATTGAAAAAACTGGGTCGCCCATACTATGTGAGGTTGTTTTCTTTGACAATGATAAGAGTTTACTCACCAGTCGGCCTGCCTGGTTATTGTGGAGATTGACGCGCGCCTGCATATCGCCAGCGCGTTCGCGCGCGTCCAGGAACATCTTGGAGAACTTGAGGCCGTAGTCCATGTTGTGTGAGCAGCCGCCCCACTTCCACGCGGCGGCGGCGGCAGCGCCCGGAGGCGGGGGCGGGTGTTGCGCTCGCGAGCGATGGGATGATCCCCGTCGCCCTCCGTCCCCCGCCAACGCTCCCGACCCCTCCGCCGGCGTCGTCGTCTGCGCCGCTTGTGCCGCGCGTCGCGTGTGTGGATCGCAGCCACAAGATACGAGGCGTCCGGAAGCGCACGCTCTCGCCACGCTGTGCGCGACGCCGGCTGCTGAGACGGCACGGGCGAACGCCGACTCACGATACCCTATGCAAACCAAAAGCATCCATCATACTCACTCTTATACTCAGTGTTACACGGTCCATTTTTCGTACTGTTTCGAGCGATACACTCCAGACTGGATGCAGATTGTGGAGAAATTTCCAAGCACGTTCTATTTTTCAGTACGACTCATACAAATTGACTAGCGCACTCCTAGCGGCATCTCTGTTTACTAATTGCGTCGTCTGTGATCTCTTGAGTAGGTTGCGTGGTGAAAAAGTGTGGATAGTAGTATTTTTTCTTTTAGTTGTGATTCCGTTGGTTGAACTTCGGAAATCAATCATAGTGAACAAAAAACTTTTAAATAAACCGTTCGTTTATCAATGTATTCTGTATACATGTTCAGAGAATTGGTAACCTGGTTAGTTGATTGTTGCGCTCCCCGTGGCGTTGAGAGAACTCATATTAACAATACCAATTTCTCGTCCAATATAGAATAGAATGCTTTTTTCAGAACGTCTATTTTCTGTACACGCAGTTGATGTCAAGCGTGACGTCATTCACTTCACATCCAATTCTTCAACAGCAAACGGCCGCAAATTATTTGTAAAATGGATCATAGTCATTTGTATGAGAAAGGACTACATCAAGGATGTTAACGGGAGAGTGTACGGGTTACAGAGCATGGCGAACTCAAGTCCAGACGTGCTGCAGCCAGTGTTGCCAACAGACCATCGAGCGGGACCGAGAAAGTTGAGAAGTAAATTACAGAACGAGTGGTCCAAATTTCAGAGGGAATACAATAAATTTCAAAACGTAAGACACCGACGCGTCGGAGTACTTCTGGAGCACGCGACTTAACGCAACTTTGTTCGCATGCTCCTTTGTCATCACTTGTCTATTTCATTGTTATGTGCAAGTAGTGTTGTGTTAGTGACATTAGGAGGCGTTATGTAGAAGGTATCTAAGGATCTTTTTCGGTGATTTTTGAGGAGACTTGATTTGATTAGTAAAGTAAATGGAGGTATGTTCCATAGTAAACGAACATTCCGATTAATATTTAGATACTGATTTGATAGAATTAAGGGTAATTTGAAATTAATGACCTGATGAACTCGGGATAAATTGTGTAAAATTTTGGTTGTTAAATATACTATATACCACGAGAATTAAAATTTCCTTTTTAAAAAATAAGTTTCTTTAAAAAATTTGTCGATACATTGAGAAACACTTAAACCTATGGGAACTATGAATTCAACATGATATTACAAGTTGAAGCGGAGTAAAATTATTATGGAAAAATTTCAGATAATTTTTATTATTCACGGAGTATGCCTACTAAATAACAAAGAGACACCAGATCGGTCGCGAGTATCGGGACACGTGTCCCCGAGCGTAGAGTGCTAGGTTGCAATGAGATCTGGGGTTCAATCCCAGAAACACTTCGCTTGTTTTAAAACGAATACAGAGTTTATCCTGATAGTAAAAACGGCCGGAGCATGATGCTGGCTGCATCTCTTGTGCGTGGCCAAGAAATCCAAGTAGTTATATCAATTGAGAACCCTAAAGAATCTGATCAGGCATTTTAAAGAAACTGTTTGAGGTTGACGTCCATTGCGTGTAAGGTAACTTGAAATGTATTAGGTCATCTCTGATACACTAAATTTGTGTTTTGTATCTCGTATCTCTAATGAACTGAACGAGATAATGGTATTCTCGTAATCACTTTCACTTCTTCAAATTAAGAACAACCCTTTATTTGCAGTCATGTTAACAGCACATAATGTTTCCAATTTTTTAAACAAACATTCAGTTAAGAAATAAACTATTCACAGACAGGAATGAAAACTTGGCATATATTTTCCATGCTAAATAAAGTATCATCTTTACGTTAAAGGTAGCAGTTTCTACACATGTCTGTGTAAAAATTTCCGCTTATGCCGTGTCAATTAACAATGATTTCTTTCATCCATGCGAAAGACTAGAATATTAGATGCAGCTGTTAGTTTACTGAAGCGCCAGGTGGTGACAACATATCTAAAATCAAAGGATAACAATTCTTTCCCATCGTAGCTGTAACTTATTTCATCATTGTAAATCATCCATACTAATACGTATATAAATGCGTGTTTGCGAAAATGTGTCTGTTTGCTACTTGATCACGACTAAACCACTGGACCAATCGTGATGAAATTTGACAAGGAGATAGTTTAGATGTCCAGGATGAACATAGACTAAATTATATTTAAAAATATGCGATAAGACAGATATAAATTGTTTTTGACCATAAATGTCAATACACAAAGGAAAAAGAGAGTTGACTAAACGGTTAGATATATGACAACTATGAATAGCGATATTGTTTACCTCAAAGAGTTCTACAAATAAGTCTGCGACAGCATATGTCAATGTACAAAAATAATCTATATTATCGATAAAACGTAACAAAAAATTAAAGTTTTAGGACACTTTAGTTTAAGAGAGTTATTTAAGAAGGAAGATACGAATCATAATCAAATTTAATGTTATTTGTTTTGTGCATTTATCAAAGACAGAAAACGTCTTCAAATCATGAAATTTCGACGAGTAATTTATATTCTTCAAGAATTGTAATGAATTGGTGCAGTCGCGTCACGCCTCGGAAGCGAAAATGCGACCGGCGTGGCTCCTGAGGGATGGTGTATACAGTCAAATTTGTATTATTATGAATTTATAAAATTAGGATGTTGTACAAGTGTTTTGAAAAACCTATAAGTAAAAGTTTTTTGATCTTACTATATAGATAGATTTTATTTTTTTCCTGAGTAAAAGAAGGTTAGTCTAAGAAAAACTCTATGCAAAGCAAAGTAATGATTTAGCTACTTCATAATATCTTATTGATTGTAACTATCGATTAACAGGAATTCGACACAAATGTAATACAAAGTATGAATGAGGAGCAATCGCGAATTTCCACCAGTCTACTCCAGATGCTCATGCAAGAATCCCGAGCGAAATCAAGGAGTCAGTCAGTCGGACATCGATGCATTATTCAATCGCCCGTAACAAGTCTTACGCCGCGGTCTCCGCCGATAAGCACGTCACAAAGCAGGTGACATGTAGCCGGTAAGACACTTTCCATACAAAAGTCCAGTAGGGATTATCTGCAGGAATCTCTCTCGTGTGAGTGCAGCGGTGATGTATTATTCAGCCGAGACATTTGTCGAGCGCGTCGTGCCACGTCGCCGTCAGCCAAGGGCGTCGTCAGCGAAGGCTGTCAGCAAGCTGTCAGTGCCAGCAAAGTGGAGCAAACTGGGAGAAGGAGGAGGCAGTGTGAGCTTCTTTCAAGCCACGACTGTGACTGTGAAGGATTTCCATCCGTAGTGTGCATCGGTGCGCGCGAGTGAACTTGCCCATTCACAGATATTTCCGTGTCTTCTAGCCCAATGATTAGTCATTGCAAGATAAAATATGCTTAATTTCCTACATCTAGCTGTTATGTAGATAATTTTGTATGCAAGTGAGAATCTGTTATTTTTATTCTGATAGTGAGTCAATGTTTTTGGAAAAGTTCTTCGGCAACCCTGTCGCTCAATATCCAAGGCCGTGCATGTAAATCGTACGGGAGGACACAGGGCTCATTTGTTACTCTCGCGTCTATTTTCTTACTATGAAAACATAGTGACTATTTACGATATTAAAAAATAAATTTATCGATAGATTTGTAATGTGATAAGTATTTCTGTTTTTTATATGTTGACATATTTTTGGTCTGCATCCATGATAATATATGATGATAAACAGGATAAGTAATAAATAATAATAATAAATTTATTGTCAAAAAAGCAGTACAAACTGCGTATGACCACGTGGACGACAATAAACTGATTTACTCTCCGGAAGCAAGCAAGGGACCATCCCATCAATCCCGATCAAGGGCCCTAAGGCAGAGGCGGATTCAAAAATTTCAGAAAAAATTCCTAGAAAAGATAAAAGGTTAGCTGCGAGTTATAATAGGAATAGAATGTCAATATGTTTGTAATTTAACGCAAATAATTTACATGACCAAATTATTATCAAACTATAGATTATTCTGAGTATAGTATTTAAAAATCGTAAGAATTGAAATAACATTAAATTCACGATTTATTATTACAATAAACATACCTCTAGACAAAGCGTAGAGAACCTGTATAAGAAATCCGCCTGTACCCGAAGGAAAAGCACCTTTCGACGATACGTTTGGTTATTAAGATCAGGAGCATTACATATCCTTTTTATTATTGTTGCTAAAATTAATATTGAGAACCCTGATATGACAATGTTTAATACAGTTACTTTATGCGGTTAAAATAAAATTAAGAAAACTATAATTTCAACAAAGAATTATAAATATTTATTATACTCGGACTCGAGGTCACAATTTTTTTTCAGATGCACAGTCTTCTCGCCAAAATGTTATTGATGTTAACTTTAAATTTTTGCTTATTTAAAAAAAATTATCAATTTTTTAATGTTAATAATTGAACAAATTGTAAACTACAATATATTATACTAAGAACGTAAATTACATAAAGAAATCTCTTACATTGCGATGAACCTCACCGCCTGGGAGTCGTGACCAATATTCGAACTCGATCTTTCATTCAACATAACATGATTAATTTAAATTACAATTTATAAAAAATTCGGAAGGGTTACCGAGCTTCCCGAGATCCCCGCACTTCCCCTCCCAGGATATGTGCCTGATAATACTTGGACGTAGCTGATAAGAAATGGATGGAACATTCTAGAGGACACAAATTTTAACAATGTTTCCTTTACTTTAAAAAGTTTTTGACATATTTTGTTAGAAATACTTGAAATTATACAGTCAATTGTATTGTATATTCTAGTTATTTCATATTTCATAACTGTCAATATAATGATAATTTGTAAGTTAAGGACATGAAATTACGCGCTAGAAATAAACGTAATTCTATGCTAACCTATTAACGGGCTCAATTTGATACACATCTCAGGAATGGTGCGATCTATTTCAATAAAAGGAGAGAATGTAGGGAACAATATGTGTGAGCAAATAGACATTGCTCAAGTCACTGGTAAAACCAATTTTTGTACGTAACTCATAGTTAGACACAACTTCGAGCAGTGTATATACAATACCATCTAAGGTAGTGATACTATGTACATGAAAATTGACCTAGAAATGTATTAGGTGCATTATTTTGCAAATTCCACAATATTTGTTGTTGCTTTCTCTCACCCACCCAGAAATACAGTTAATGAGATTTCACACTATTCTTCTTCTTCCTCCTCCTCTTCTTCTTCTTCTTCTTCTTCTTCTTCTTCTTCTTCTTCTTCTTCTCTATTTTCACTCCCCTACTATATCTAACGAATCTCAGTAGTCTCTCCACTCTCGTCCCCGGGAGAAAAAGAAAAAGAAGTAAACAGTCATAATACCTATGTAATGCAGCAACACATTTAATTTTTGAGTGACCATAATAAACTGAAACTACGACGTCTAGTTACAACCTTAAGTTGAAAACACCAGCAAAAATTAGATTAAAAGTATTTAAATTTATTTTTGTGATAACGTACCCGTCCCAAATTTCTGAAATGTATCGTAGGACTTGACTTGTGATCCGATATTTCTCCATAAACCTCATTTGTTTCTCTTCTTCCATTCCATTCTTTATTCATTTGGCCTCCAGATTCTGTTACACTCTCAGTCTCTTGCTCTTGTGGCGTGCGACATATATCTCATTGTTGATCTCTTTTAAAGACGTCGCTGGTCACTGGACCAAAGACTCCATGATGTAGACTCTTCCTTTTTGTATTGATAAACTGGTATTCTTTTGTAGTGAGATATAATTATATTACGAAAATGTAATGAAGGCAAAATGTGAATTTCACTGATTTGAGTTATATAACGTTCAATCCTTATCTAAGACCACTTATCATTTCAATTTGAACATTCCATTAATCATAGTTTGGATGTAGATTCGTTACAATCTTATTTTAAAGTGAAATATTTTAGAAGTTGAGTGGAAAAAGTTCTTGCTCTCCCAATACTAACCGACTAGGGTCAAGTCTGGAACTTACACAAAATGAAAATCTTATTTTTTTCCCTTTAAGGTAAAACGAAGTCCTAAAAATAATAAATATGAATAACGCCAAATGTTAGAAAGCTCTACAACATTCTCTAAGACTGAGAGACTTTTTTAAGGAAATGTATTTATAATGCTTAAATGTGTGCGATATTCCCCTTTATGTGTTTTAATCTCGCGCAGAACGCACGTTCTCATATGTAATCATACAAAATTAAGTATCTCAAATTGATTTCAATATTTTATGTAAGAGCAATTTTCTTAAAATCTTGCAACCATAAGAGAATATGCGTCCTATTTACCTACTCGGCGCTTGGAGGTGAGGTTCCCAAAATTACCGAAAAGTGACACGAAAAATGTTTTTATAAGTGAACTATTAAAGGAGCAATGTACGTAAATAATTTACTTTTTATACCTGATACTCACTGCAAATAAATATCTCTCACGTAAAACTCAGTAAACTAACTTTGTTATTCTCGTGTATTTTATCTGAAAACTCATCAAGATACATTTATTTCATATGCGTTATTGTTTCTGATCTAACGACGTTGACTCAGAGTGTGCATTGTGGGCTGGATGTAATCTATGACACAGTACTGCACAAAATTCTCAATCTTCCATTGTAGTTCGGAAACTTCCATGTGATACGCCCCAGTCTACCCTACGCGTGGCCCAAATCTGATGAGTGATGCAATACAGTAAAAAATCAAGGTTTTAAAATAAAAACCAATATGTGTCAGAGAAAAATCTCCTTCCTGTAATTAAAAAAGTCATGTAGCAAATACAATGTTATGAAGTATTTTTCGGCCTTATTTAAATGTACTCGTTGTACTATCGTAATTTCAAACTTTTAATGATTTTAAATCTGAAAAATTGTACCTATGGTAAAGAGGGAGTATCTACAATCGTCGACGCGATCAGTAGCTTGCCAAGAAGCCAATAAAATGGCTTTACAAGTTGTTGATTAAAAACGTTGCAGTTACTTTCAGTTACAACCCATTTTAGAAAGTTCAATGCCGGAAAGTGAAGCGGAATGAGTTTTACAACTTTCCCAGAAACATTTTCCACGTTCCTTGAATAAACCTCTAACAAAGTATAATTGACAAGTGATAACTGAATTAATACTTGTAATATATCATAAGAATAATAACAATATTTTTCGTGTGTAAGCTAGAACTTGCTCTTTGTACACATTCTTTATTGAAGTATATTTCCAAATCCACGTTTTATTTATAGAAATCTTTAGAAAGAATCAATTCTTTTTTTCACTTAAGTTGAAAAATATTAAATATTAATTAAAGATGCATGTCTGCCATGAGTGATCGCGGAAAAGAGGACGCTCTGTACCTTTCGCTTTTAAGTGATTAACACGGATCTGTCTTTAAACTTTTATAATTTGATACTAGCTGAAAGTGATTTGAAGTTAATATCTTCTCGATGTACACTTAATTCCTTAACTATATGATCAAAATTTGATCCACATTATCTTTAAGTTGGTCAAATAGTTGTTCAAAGCATTGTTTGGGACATATTACAAAAAAATGTATTCAATTACACAAAAAATCTCCTAAAACTGATTTATTTTTTAATGCATTGTATGCTTTTTCAACAACGAAACGTGAATGATTTGAGATTAGTGAAGAAGTCATTTGATAAAGTAATGTCTTGATTTCAACATGGTTTTCGAGAGTGATGCTAATAATTCAAGTCTGCTGGATTGTAAATAATTTACGACTGACAAACAAGTGGACGTACATGCAATGTACGTTGGGTAAATAGGAAAATGTTGCAGAATATTTCACCACAGTAAAGAATGAGTTCTCTGTCTGAAGGACATGGTCTCATTAGTTTTGTTTTCAAATGTCGATGTAAAAGAAAAGTGGTGAGGACGCAATAGGAAGCAGAAGGTTGTAGCCTCAATGAAACGTTATTTAACTTCTTGGGGTTTGTACTGTCCATGTTCGTGTTTTTTTCTCTTTTTGAACAAGTGACTAATTTGTCTCTTTCTGGTTTGTTATAACGCTTTTTCCATTCTTGTTGTCTTACTGTGGATGTACAAGAGATTTTAGTGAAGCCATGTCTCTATTGAGAACGTTCCTATGCTTTTCTCATGGAGCAGATGGTCAGGTAGAAGGAGATTTTCCCAATTTTGGAATTGGTTTTCTTCTTTAGTCAACAGATGCTCATTTGAGAATCTACGTTCTAATATACTAGCCAACAAACTGTTTTATAAGCGTTTGTATCAACGTACGTTAATGTCAACGTACGTTTATATCAACGTACGTTTGTATCAACATGAAAATAAAATCATAGTTCCTATGGAATATGATGTGGTGTATTTGCACTATTTATAAAATTATTTTAAAATAATATACAACAAATGATAAACTTAGTATAGAATACAATAAAATATGGTGCAATTTATCAGTCCTTGAAATAAGCCAACATAATGTGTTTTCAAATTTGTTACATGTACGTTGTTATAACTTTCCCAATAACCAACGTATGCTTTTTAGTAATCACTCATTTTCAACAAAATTACGATTACTTAAAAAAAAAATTTACTGATTAGTTTGTCAATTTCTAAGTTGCTCAGTTACTCTTCACTTACTCGGTCATTGCAATTATTTTATTTATAAAAAATATTGAAAATATTTGTGAATTTGTTTAACAATACTTATTTAACACCGTGCTTTATGGAATAACGCTTTCTGGAATTTCAATATTTAGTCTACTAATTTTTACTGAAATAATATTTTTAATGAAAACATAATGAAAGCATTTTTACTGTCATGAAATTTCTGCAGAAATTTGTTTGAACATGTTTGAATATTGTTTTGAATTTCTCTTATTATATTCTTATTGATCCATAACCTCATTTTCTTATGTTTTTCCACTCAGTGCTTGATTGTAGTTGGCCCCTCCTTCTCCCTAATGTCATTTCAATTGGTGCACGAGAGCAACTGCATCTTGCGTACCCGCGCATTGAAGTCTCCTGTCTTTTGCGACGGCGCTCATGCATACATGGATTCGGCGATCGCGTCGCNAGCAGCCGTAACGCTCCCCCCGCCCCCAACCTAACCCATTCCTCATCAAGCACACTCACTCCATTGCCACTGACGTTTCGAGGAATGCTAAGGTATGTGAATTTAGGAACCAAAAGAAACAAAAAAGAAAACACTCTTTCTGGTTTAAAACATATTTTTTACAAATACTTTGGGTTCCGTAGGTTGCAGGAAGAACCAGTACGTAAATGTGAGGAAACAAATGTGCATAGAAACCGGAGATAAAGAAGCAGGAAATAGGTCAATAAAGCAAGGAAACAGGCGAGACATGAAAAATATATTCCAAGCGATCACAAACCATAGAAATAGTTGAAAAGGGGGATCCTGTGATTCATTAGCAGAGAAACTTGGATTGCTTTTGAACCTTTTGTTAACCTTGGTAGTCTCTTGGTAGTGACTCAAAAATTTGTACTAATCCGTAACGGTAGATTCTCCATTATGACAATGAAGATGTGTCCATTGAGATTTTGATCAAACTAGCACTATATCCACAATTACGTTAGCAAGTTTTATCACGATACAGTTTTATATCTAATCAAACACGTATAACTTCGGACTCTTTTCTCTATCGTGTCTCTCTAACTTGTCACGAAAGAAGATAATGAAGCATTCGAACGACATCCTCTGTTACAAATTTAATTACCATTTTGGTATACATGCCCAACATTCCCGTCTTCACTTTCTCGTCACGTCTTGGTCTTAGACAATAACTTTAAGTTGAATATGTAACATGGCGTGGATCGAGGTTTTGAAAGAGGGAAAGTGATAATTTGTTCATAGCAATGCTCTTATGCTGACCATTTATTTCATATTCTTGAAAAATAAATTCAAAAAGTGATGTAATATTCAGTAAGAATCAGATTAGGTAGAGGTAAAGCATATGGTAATGAAAAAGAATGAGTATATAAAATCTGCTTCTCATCTTCTGAAAGCGATGTATTAATTTTGTGAAAGATATGAAGGACGTGTTATCCAGAGACACATTCCAGGAAGCTTTGATTTTATCTCTGTAAATATAGTTCGATTATTTAATTTCGTTTATCGGTTTTTCGGTAAATGTATTTTAACATTTCTTTTTAGGTGGAAAATGGCTCCAGTTTATGTCTCTCATCGGAAATAGTATCTGGGGTAGTCAGATTCGATTGAAAATTACGAGTTAGTAATCTTTCAGGGTTTTTCATTGTCAATATCGTCCATATCACTCGTTATGAATGACTTTGTCGGTTCACATAGTTGATAGGATACTGAAACGTGTAAGTATATAGATCGGTATAACGAAATTTGATTGGTTACACTAACATGCTATGCGGGTTGCTTTTATTCGTCAGTCAGCGTTTCGTCCAATTTGTCGATGATTGTAGTAAGTCACGTTTTGGTCAGTTAAGAACCATTGTAACGAACGCTAGTGAGGTCCAATTCTACGAGGCACGTCGTGAAGAATTTTGGGGGCGCGTTATTGCGTCTAGACATAAACTAGATTGCCGTATCCAAGTATTACAGCTGTGGTAGTAATATTTCCTTTTCGACCATCTCAGCCATATGAACTGAGACATTGAAAGGCATTTTTCTGTCCCAAACGGGAATAGAAGACGGGGTTTCTCCGTAGTTAAGTTCATTGAAATTAATAGTATTGTCCGAATAAACTTAGCCTGTGGCCACAAGAGCAAGCGGAATCATCTTCTTGCGAGTGGTATTCGCGAGTTCCATTGATTTCATTCGCGTGCTCTACAATTCAGCATGACATAAAAACCTGTGTTATAATGCGTTGCTCATTCAAAGAACACATATGACGTAGGCACTGAAGAAGCATATTGAATGTGTCATAATAAGAGTCGTACATGTTGGATTTTCCCTTCATATACAAAGAGAGACTTATGAAAATTAATTTTAAGAATTGATAAAGTTCTACGTTTAAAATAGTTGTCCTTTCTGGTGTATCGCATCGTTTTAAAGTATTTTTATTAACTCCGTTAATTTATCGAAGTTATTGCGACTCTGATTATTCCAAATATGCAAGTATTGCTAGAAGCTATTAAGGAGGGAACTAAGTCTCCAATCGAGAAAGGATTAAATCTCTCCATTCTGCCAAAACAGACACTTATTTGCGACATTACTTCAGGTATTGAGAGTTCTGGGGTGGGTATTTTTACTAACATTGTGGAGGAGAGACACTCTCAGGGTTCCAACACGAACAGAAAAAGTAACTTCAGTAGGGGGGAGAAACGTGTTTTAAGATCCCTAAGGGGATGAGATGATTTAGTTAGCATTACAGCAGATAAAGATAACGACACTGTTGTAGTGAAACAATGCGAGTACAATAGTTAGGTGGAAGAACTCCTCAGTGACGGGACTTACGCCAGGATAAGTACCAACCCATTAAACAAAATAACTGTAGTCAATGCTCTCATCTTCAATACTTCTACATCAAAGAATTAAATAATCACTGAGAAGAGGTAACAATGCTATGCCCCGACATTACTGTGTCCCCGAAGGTGCAAAAATCTTGTGTTCCCTTGAGACCAATAGTAAGTACTATCTACTTTCCAACTAAACTTCACGTCAATTTTCTAGCATAAAAAACGCCTACCACTTACTGATACCATTTTCTCCACCATCTAGAACTCTGATCATTTTTGTGGACGTTCTGAGTGAAATGACTCTTAGAGACGAGGAACTCATGGTGACTTTCGATTATTCCGATCAATGAAACACTAAACGTCTTTGAACAGCAGCTCGGACATCAAAGCGTACCGCCGGAGTGGGCCAAACTGACTGAATATTGCCTTAACTCCACCTTTTTTCAGTTTGCTGGTAAATTGTATTCACAAATAAAAGGAGCTGCGATGGGCTTACTCCCTCGTCTTGTTAAAAGAAAAACAACAACAACAAAGTCAGTATATGACAGGAACTTAGGCCTGTGAAACTCTCATTTTGACCCAAAGAAGGCTGCAGCAGGATGGCTGAAACGTTGGTAGCCCTGTCCACTGAGACTCGGTTTATCCCGGACAAACATTACGCAAGTATTACTTGGAACCAAAATTGTTAGATTTAAATCTAAGTTTCATAACTATGTTTCACAAAAGACATATATACTAAGATTCGTCTTCAACGAGAAATTCTAATTAAGTATTTCGAAGATATTTCTATGAATTATAAAAATAGACGTTTACTTTGCGCAAAAAAATTACATTCTTTACACTTGAAATATATGAATAAATTTACTATGCAGTAAATTTTAAATTTCGTTAACGCATTGTAGAACACATTTCTACCGGAATTAATGCATGTACCTATGTTTTCGTGCTCAAAGTATTCACCACAAATTTAGAAAATATTATTTGGTTTCAAAAGTTCCCAAGAGTACCAATGATACTTTTTAAGTTCGTAGCGTTCATGTTCAACTGAAGTAACCTGAAGAAAAGCTATTCTTGGGAGCGTTGATATTTCTTCTTCACTCCAATTTACGTTTTGATATATCGCACGTCTAAAGGAATGTGGCGGGGAAAACGTGCTGGTCCATTTAACTAACGAGAAGATGGAATAACATAAATCGAATTGCAAAACGTGGAATTCCTTGCAGAGTGGAGTCCAAAATATAAACAAAAAATCGCATGCAGAGCTAGAGCCGTGAGCATTCTCCCAGTCGCCATTCCATCAACTTCTCCAACTCCCCCTCTCCACCTCCTCCAACTCCCCCTCTCCACCACCTCGTAGCAAACACGAAGAGTCGCTAAAAATTCTCCCTGGGCCGCCCGGGCCACTTTTTGCAGCTGCAGGCGGAAGCACACGGCAAGCATGTAGTCCCTCCCCGCACTTTCCTTCCCATGTAATGTTTGTTTGCAATATACAGTACCCGTCAAATTTATATACGATATTCTCGGATGCATATTAAAATATCCCACAAAATATTTGGGGAATAAGAACAATTTGATACAAAAATGAAACACGCTAACTGCTTGATTGGCAGGAACTGGACTATAATCATGAATATTTAATGCATTATTGAAAAAGAATAACTTTAGTTATGGATAAATATTATTCTTTAGGACGATGACGTAGCTGCTAGTTACATGTGACAAAGATAACAAAAATTTAACCAGTCAAACTTTTTTCTACATTTAACTCATTATGTATTAGTTTTATTGTTGACAAGTTTAGATTATTAAATCTTTTTAATTCTATATTTTTTACAGGAAAGATCCATCGAGTCAATGGTAGTGAACTTGTATTAGCCAACTGATGTTAATCCAAGAAATTAAACTAGCACTCTTTTTCTCTGAGAAAGATAAAGAATGAGAACACGAACCATGAGTTATCGAAGCCTCTTCGCTTCACTGACGCATCCTCCCACTCCATAGTGCTTTAGAGAAGGGGACGCGGGTTAGTTCGTCTCGGAGTTTGTGTACAGAGCGAGAAAAATAAAACTGGCCCAGAAAATATTTATAAGACTGACAAGGAATTGACCCTTGTTGATGAGCAGGAGAACTACCATCACAGAAAATGTTGGAAATGGCCACCGTCAACGTCAAAGTTTAATTTAAAAATCGTTTTCAAGGTTCTGCTGTAGCTCTTCCGGTTTGTGACGATTATTTCAGTACATCTGAACCTTCAATTTGCTCCATAGGGAGGAATAACAGGGAGAGCTATCAGGTGATGGAGGTGACCAGGAGATTGTACAGTCTCTGCTGACAGTCCTCTCCTCACCGGAGACCTCATGCATTTGTGACAAGGTTCTTAAGGCGATGTGTGCCGTTTCTTCGTCTTGCTGAAAATATCCATACGGTGATTTATTTTCTGTGATTTGACCCACGGATGGATTAAACAGATTTTGGTCACACCTCTCAGTCACACAAACGAAATAACAGAAAAATCTCGGAACAGAGCATATCCAGACATTTGACAGCAACCAGTTGGTGCATGACGTCACCAGTGGCCATTTTCTGTAAAGGGTACTTCTCCTGTTCAATACCAAGGGACAATTCCTTGTCAGGAGTAAAATTGTTTTCCGGGCCAGTTTAATTTTGCCCACTCTCCCTTACTGGCTGACACTGGTCCATTCTCTGATCTTTCAACCATTTCACTGTCTCCTTTTCGATTTGTTCCCTAAGAGTGGTTTGCTTCAGAAGCAAACCTTATAGCATGAAACTCTGAGCAAAAAATAAATTAAAAAAATTAAATAGCCCGGGTTCGGGGTTTCCTCCGATTTTCCTTCGGGTAGAGGCGGATTTTATGTACGGACTCTTGCTTAGGGGTGGCATCTATTGAAGTAATAAATCTCTAATTTAGTGTTATTTAATAGTTACGATTTATCAACAATATTTTCTGAATAATGTATGTAGATAATAATATGTACTTCTGAAAAAACATTTTCGTGTTTTATTAAATACAAATTTGTTGTTATTCTGGTAATTTTTTAACACGTATCGAACTAGTTTTATTGTTAGAAATGTGCTGAAACGTTATATCTGTCTCTACCTTAGTGCCCTTGATCGGAATTGGTGGGATGGTCCCTTGTTTGGTTCCGGGGAATAATTAGTTTATTGTCCATACGCATTTATTGACAATAAATTTATTATTTATTCATCAAAGGTATCACAATAGTAAGTTAAAACGTGCCTAAAACTGTATTACTGATGTTTGAAACTGACAATATTTTGTATTTGCTACCGTAATAGATAATTTCAAGGTAATGTATTTTAATTTTTCGTTTATGTTTTGCGACAGAAATTTAGTTCAGACATGAAGGAAACAGACAAAAAAATCAAACGAAATGATGAAATGAAAACGAAAAAATTGAATATATTTTTGCAATTCATATAAGTATAATCTATAGCTTCCCTGGGAGTGTATGGAGGCAAGTTCCTTTATCTCAGTACAAACTGTTGGCTGTTATAAGTTTCTGAAGTTTTCGTGGATGTCTTCATTGCACTGACACATCATCGTTTGCATTGGAAAAGTTAAATAATTTTCCTTTTTGCTCTATTTAGACATTCTTTCAATGGGATGTTATCAATTAACTTCTTAATGCCTATCCAAGAGCTAAAACTTTTACTTACCGCTCAATATTGGCCTCCTTTTTGTAGTGTATTTGTGGAATCGCATTTTGGGTGATATGCCGTGTCAATATCATTATATTCCGTTTCCAAGTTCTTATTTGATATTTATACAAGTAGTTTACATAACTACTTGTATAAATAAAATAAAATAATACTTTTTAATTAAATACAAATTATTGTATCACAGAAACATCTAAAAATAAAGTAAACAAATGCAATCAAAAGAATTAACCATAAAAATACTAAAATATAATTGTGTTATAAAATGTATATTTACCTAATATTTTTATATTTTTTGTTTGTACTTATAGAGCCCGTAAGATCTTTTCATCCTCTCGGAGGTAGAGATTACATTTTATATATTGAATACTACTTCTCAATTTCTGTAATATTTTCTCATTGTAATACAAAATATGATAGGTTTTAATAAATTTAAATCGTCCAAATTTTCTTCACAAAACGTTAATTTAATAAAAACGTTTTTGAAGAAAATTGTTGGCTTAATTTGATCTATTTAAATTTATTTATTATTTACGTTGACACAATGCGTAATCTGGATATTTTTTTTAGAAACATAATCGTAGGTGACATATTGATAGTTCAGTGTAAACTAAAATTTGTTTTAAGCGAGATAAATATTCCGATGAAGAATGTTTTATCGTGGTGGTAATTCGCTTTGTTTCTCTTTCTGCGCCTTGTGCTGCTGCTGCTGCTGCAGCCTTGGTCGTTCTGCTGCGACAGTCTCCGTCTCCGTCTCGGTCGTCGCCGCCCATATTTCCGTCTGTCCCCGAGCTGTCCAGCGGCGACTGTCGTTTTTTCCTGAGCAGCCAGCGGCGGCTCCGTGTCTCTGCTCTCGCCCCCGCCCCCACCCCCGCTCCATTCCCCGCCCGCCCCTCACCGAGCGTGCGCGCAACCCCCGCTACGCCTCCGCAAGCCCAGTTCCCGTGGAGGGCGCGAGATCGGCGCGGTGCGGCGCGCGCTGGGAACAAATTGCGCCGTTGCGTGAGGCGCTTTCTGATGAGATGCCTCTCCTCCTCCACTCTTCCACTCGCATCCACGGAGCCCCGGGATATGTTCTCTCATAGCGAATATATCTCTCTGGATCATGTGATGTGACCTTCCATCGCATCAGACAATTTTCATTTATATCCAAATGACCCAGAAAATTATTATTTCTTTTCTGCGTAACCGAACGGTGTAAATCACACAAATGAAGTATCGAAGATGAGTGGTAGATAACTTTGTCTTTCTCCTTTATCTTTTCGAGATAACAGCATTCAAAATTTACGTCAAGCGAAGAAGATACTGGACTCATTTCTTTGAAAAGGATGTTACTTCACTACTTGAGCTCCGACAATTGACAGCTCTGACGCGCCTGACCATGCTCGTATAAATAACATTTGTGGGGAATTGTACCTAATGCTCTATTGTGCAATATCATATGCTATTCATAAATGCAACTACTGTTTAAATTGCTCATAAGATATACGGTTTACATTGTAAATGCTAAATACGAAACCGAGCGAAACTTGCTTACAGCTAGCAGATGGAGGAAAGTAGTATCTGACATATGATCAAAGTAAATAGTATAGATTTGTTGAATAAAAGTGAACCTTCATTTTATCGTACAGAATGTGTTTCATTTCATTTTAGTTTCGCTCGGACATATTATTTTGCAAATGTCCCATAAAATTTGCGTTTCTTTTCTGTATAAAAAATTGGAATAAATAACACAAATAAGATATTGTACTTTAGAAATGAAGATGTGTTAACAATTTTCTATTGTTTCAGTTTTCACCTTTTTCTTGTTGAGATAGTAACACTTAAGAATCCCATTTACCGAATGCCCGACTTATACGTCATGACAGAGAGAGAGAGAGAGAAAAGATTTTACTGACTACTTTTTTTATTTACATTAGTCCCAAGAAATATCAGAAGTCTGGCGCGTCCGACCATGCTAGTAATTTCAAACTATGCCTTTCTTTACTTTGTGTGTGTTTGAATCGAACGATTCAACCAAGCTGGTTGTGTGATTACAAAGCATGAAAAGCAAAATAAAAATGTGATTAGTTAGAAAGTCTCATTCACTGTGTCTAAATGTTTTAATATGATTTAATTTGAATGTAGGGTTGATTACTATCATATAGTATTCATAACTGTTCTGATATCCTGCTTACATTATTAGTTCTAAACATGTAACCAAGTGAAACTTGCCCATAATTAGCAGTTACGGGGGAAAGTTCCATATTATTCAGGTCAAGAATTCAATTAAAGTCTTGCTAAATGAAAGTGAACGTTTATATTGCCATACAGATTAGTAGTTACATTACATTTTCAGCTAGTATTTTATAATTGAATTTAGACAAACGGGACTGCAATACTTCCACGGTGGATGAGATAGAAAAAAAAACAGTATCTGGCACGTTCGATCATCTAGCGATTCGGTGAATTTGCATCGCCAATACTGTCCACACCAAGGAAAGAAAGAAATTGTTTTACTGTGTTGATTGGAAAACTTCCACTGTCTACCATAGTACACTGCATCTGTTCGAAAAGCATCCGAAATACTATGAACAGTGAACTTAAGTTAGAAAATTCCCTGCATACCAAGTTTAAATGCAACAGAAGTTGTGTACCTCTAAACAAAATTTTTGAAGATCAAACTACTATGTTCCGACCACCTCCCCCTTTCAAAACGTGAAGTTTTCGTCATGTGCCCCCATCTTGTTGTTGGAAAAGGTTTGAATCAAGATATTCCTCATTGATGTTCATCCCTCCCGCAAAAATTTTTACGTAATGGATAAAAAGTGTGTTAACGGAGAACGATCAGAAGATTCGGAACTCGAATTGCTCGATTACATCTTAGATGGAAAAGAGGAGGCGTTGATTTTCCACTAGGTTCATGTAATCGAAGTCTCAACTAATAATGATGCACGGAAATTTTTTGATGGGATGTTATTCATAGTTGAAAATTATGACTAAACTATAATTGAAAAGTTTCTATCCAATAAAAGTTGCTTTTCAATACAATTTTATTCAATGTACTAATTAAATGATGTCATTGTTCAATAAATTATAAAAAATACCGTGTGCAGAGAAAACAATTTATTTGTTAATATATTGTGCAGCTAGTGCCAATGAAAATTGTCAATTTGTTTCGCACAGAGTCAGTCAAATCAACTAAAGTTTGAGTTAACTCGAAAATTGGACTTCTATATCATTTTAGAAGCGCGTACCGGCTCTTTAATTGATTTCTATCAGAACTGACATGCGCATGGCAATTGAAGGATTAATAACCATACTACATCCACATCTATTAACACATTTCGAGTGTGCATATTTTAATAATCATGGCCAATACTTACAAATCTGTAATTAGGAATTTCTTTATTTTTTTCATTTTTTGTTTTTGCATTTGATTAACCTGTCCGTTAACACGGCAGTACAAGTTTTTCTTCTAAGTGTGTGTCACATTATGAAAAGGAATCGTGTCATTCCAGGATCTTGTGGCATCACCTCACTGACGCCGTTGTCCAGTGTCACGAAATAGTAATTCATCTTCGCCTCAATGACATCTCTTATTTAACAAACACTATTTTAGTATTGTATCAATTAAATGTACATTTGCCGAGTGTCAATTAGTGTACTAACATCCATTATTTCAAATGTGTCAAATTAAATGAATATTTTCATCTATCATATTTGACTTGGTCTATTCATATTGCAATTCCATAGTATATAACCCACGTTACCTTATTCATAGCCCATTTTCACGATCCTCTACCACTTTTATAGTCTAAAGAAAGGTGTTAAAATCATCATTACTATTCAATATATCTAACACTTTTCTTGTTGGAATGAACCATTTTCTGTCCTTATTTGCTTTTGACACATTCGGAATAAAATAAAAGTCCTCTTTCGCGAGTTTACTTACACGGCTGCCAGATGTGAACAATGACTCCAAATTAACAAACCTTTATTAGTTTTTCATTCCTCCCTAACGGTAAAAAATATTTTCGAAATATTGTATAGTTTTCTGTGGATTCAGTTAGACTTTGTGTCGATTGCAGTTCAACAATAGTGTTTTTAATATATGACATTAACCGGGACCTACGACAGTTTATATCGGCATTTTCTTACAGTTCGCAACTTCGAGTGTGTAGTAATGAGTATTGATAAATTCACCTTCTAGTTCCGTCAGTTCTCTATTTTTCTTATTTTCGAAGAAATGTTTCGCAAACTTCACTGGAATTTTCACATTTTGTTCAATTTTATTGAGAGACGTAATTTGATGATTCCAGTGTTGTTGAAAGAATTTTTGGTACAAAAATAAGAAAAGAAAGGTTGTTTTAAAATATTTATTTCTCTCAGCACTAACACTTCTTAAACAACTGAGCTGAGTTATTAATGCAATGATATATTGAATTTTACTCTTATTTCTTTTCGACCAGATCTGTTACTTATATCAGATACTACAACCCACTGGAAACTTAAAACACGTCATGGCGAAGTGGAAGTGTCAGTGTCTCAAACGCAATAACTTTGAATAGAGAATACATGAAAGTTTCAAAAATGAGCTATTTGTTAGTGGAAAATTTTTGTGAAGGGTATTTTCTTGTTCTATTGCTTCGATCTCTTGGCCACCTTGTATATTTAGCATAAACAAGACAAGACTTTTCATCTTTATTGATCTATTCTTGTTCATTCTCTCGTACGCGCATTTCGCCATCATTGTAGCGTTGCCCGTCCCTAGCTCCGAGGTATGCGCAACACTTCTATCGTAGCATTCTTTTTATTTCTGTTTTCTTTAGCACACATTTCTGAAAAAACATCAAACTTCTCCTTGTTCTCAATTAAGGTCCATAACTTGTCCGTATTCAATGTGTCTAAATTTCTATATTTTTTAGATATATCGCTCGCTCTTGGGCATACATCTCACAGTCCCATAGTACATGCTGTGGTGTTTCTGTTTCTGAAGGTCATTTTAGAAATTCAAAAATTAATGATGAATATAATAATAATGTAATTCGACAATTGAACAGATTGTGACCGGCGAAAAAGAAAAGAAAGATTAATAGAATTATTGACTGGGTTTTGATTGAAAATCATTAATTTATTACATTAAAAAATACTTTTTTCCTTGGAATAGAATGTGAAGATGACATTTATAATAATATCACACAAATATTTTGAATTAATGTTCAATAAAACTTAAAAGCTGACGTAATTAGTGGAGATTAGAATATAATGTGCTGTGTCATGTTTCCTCTAATTAAACTCACTTTTGAACCTACTGAAATGAAGTATTTCTTACTGACACCTTATTGGTGTTTCAGAAAACAATAAATTAAATGTTAATGTTATTGTAGATATTTATTGTGTTGTTCTTCATGAAACGACATTGCTTTTGGCGACAATTCCAAATTTCTAGTTATATTGACCTTCTCTAAATGTGTACCCGACAATTTTTTCATTTTCGTATGCAATGATGTATAGTAAACAAAAAGTACCTTGAAGCTTTATTTGAATCACAAATGGTGATGATACAACAATTGTTTACATAATCAAGGGAAGGAAACCGTTGATCCGAATTGATTAAAACTTTATGGTTGTAGACGATCGAATGAAACATATCAATCAACATTCTAAGGAGAGGCTACCCTCGTTCATTGAGGCATCCCACCATGGGAGGAACGGATAATAAATTCGACTATTTGATCTCGTTGAGACGTGACTGTGCCTGGGGATATGTGGGAGCCGCCTCCTAATATTTGCCTACCCCCACCGTGGCCTCACTCTCCCACAGTTTGCCTAGCCAATAGCTGAGGTCAACGTCAAATATTGGGCGTCACGCCAAACGATGTAGGGAGGGGCCGACGGGGATTATGACGTAAGCAACCAGCTTCGCCACTGTTACTAATCTTTGTGCGAAACGTCATGGAGGTTATGTTTAGGTCTGTATTTGCCTCCAGGCCTCCTGCACGTGTACACGCAAGGGGTAGCCAACAAGTGTTATCAGTGTATTTAATGAAATTTTAAATGTAAAAATGGCTCAGCCACAACAAGGTCTGCTCTTCCACCATTCCACCTGAATCTAACCACAGAAGAAATTTCACTAATTCTTTAATATTACACAGAGAAAAACTAAATGTTGCCTAAAAGTAACGAACAAGTCAATGCAATATTTAAATATAACAAAAGTTTAAATATAAACAATATGACGACGAAAGATCATATGCAATAGTACATAAAAGAACTCAAAAATATTAATACCTAAAACTGAATAACTATTATACGAACCACATGTTATTAATGTATTTAGAAAATATTTTTTTCTATTTATAGTGACTACGAAAGATGACGTCACTGGATGGGTGTTATTTTGTGCGTGGGTGTAAGAGACTGTTTGTCCTGTACAGTAGCACCAGAACTGCACAGTCAATAGTGTAAAATTTCAGGTCTCATTGGTCACCACGAGCTTCGCCGTATTCGACTGCAAATACGAGAATTGGTAGAAAGAGTGAACAGAGCTACCAACAAAATATTTTGCGTTCTCCCATTTTACATCAAAATATTGCATACTGGCTGAAAATTTGTTAATATTTCATGCTTTGAATCCATCCGTGCAATTTAATTCTTTTTATCAATACCATAGTGGGTTTGGAAATACAATTTTTACTGGTTGGTACTGTTTGTATGTTTTTTGCGATCAATTAGTTCTTATGGGTTTACGATACAACATTATCATCGATACAAAACTGCATGTTTTCTATTTACGTGCTATAGAATTTATTTAGGCTACCTTCAATACTAAGGATACTTCATGTGAAGATACAAATATAGTTTGGAAGATTTCTCAAAGTGGCTCTAAGCAAATTATGTCAAAAAATATGTTTGTTCGATCATAAAGCTGACAGGAGTATTCCTTGAATGGATAATCTTTTCGTTTTTTTTTTTGCGTAAATTGAGTAAGTGCTATAAATGACCTAAGTTCATTTTATTAAAAAATGTTTTTAATTTAATATTTGTATGATATGACTGTATAAACATTTCAAACATTGTATGACTTTTGAATTAAAAAATAATAATTTATATCACATTTCTTATGATGACAATTAATTTCTATAGCTCTTCTTGTTTAACTTTCTTCCACTAACATTATTTGATTAATTAATTAGGTAAATTCTTAATATAAATGATTAAAATATCTGTGAAATTATATAAGTATTATTATTCTTAATAAATTTAGTTTTTCATGCTATGAAGAAGACTTTTAAACGTATATGAAAAAGTATGTTCAATGTTTTTTACCTCTAGTTTACAGGATGTAACTGATACATTTAATTTCTCTACTTATATTTTTTTATTCTTTAAGAGCGTGTGTGTGTGTTATCTGTCCAGTCCAGATAGTAAAAATAAGAAGAGAGTTTAAATGTACCACATCACAATCTCGTGTCAAAATGACTTATGTATGAAAACTTTTTTAGACAATGTAGGTACACGTGAAAACTATACGATTATACACAAAAAATAAAACAATAGTGTCATTAGAATTTGACTATTGTTTGATACCATACATAGTTGAAAGTAAATAAAAAACATAATCACACTTACACACATAGGCAAAAATATTATATTAAACAATTTAAAAATGAACTAAAATTTTATAATTACTCTAATACTAGACTCTAGGCTCTTGCCGGAATCTACTGAAATAATAAATCTTGAATTTGGAGTTATTTTAATAGTTACGATTTATTAACAATATTTTCAAGATAATCTCTAGTTTATTATAATACGCACTAGCGAAATAGCTTCTTTGTGTTTTATTAAATATAAATTTATTTCTATTCTGTTAATATTATAACGCGTACCGAAGTACTTTTATTCTTATCTTAGAAGTAAAGTGCTGAAATGTGAAATCCACCTTGATCGGAATTGATGGGATGGTTCTTTCCTTGCTTCCGGAGAGTAAATTAGTGTATTTTCCCACAAGTGGTCATACGGAGTTTGTAACTGAATTCTTGATAATAAATTTATTATTACTAATATATATTTGCCAATCGCAGTGTCCTCGCACTCACTCCACGCCAGTGATTCACATTAAGAAATATGATTAGCTACATTTGTTTGCATGAGACTTTACGTCAGCAATGCTGTATAGAGATGACACAGGGAGAAAATATTGTGCTGTTTATGTCTGTTTTATTCAATTATTAACTTAAACGATCTTTCAGACAAGATCTACGTTACTTGGGAGGCAGTGAATGAGTGTATTGGTCCATGTACGTCATTGAAATATATGATCACTGTGAAATTTTTCTATAACAGACAGTCATGGGACCCTATAATTTCTCCGCTAATGGAAAAGGCTCTCTTATGTAACTGTAACTAAAAAAAATTACTTAAAATGAATATGTTAGCTAAAATAACGACCAGTTACGTACCAAAAAAATACATCCAATAAATCTTAAATATTCACTACGACAAGTCAATGCTCTTTATCCAAAATATGAAAAAATGAGAGGTTTCTTTTACAAAAATTTTTGTTGTTGTTGAAAGATGACGAAATTCTACTCCATATACACAATACATGAAATAGTTTAAATATTCGTTATACAATCGATTAGTTTGTCTTCTTATGTGATTCGTCGTTATTTCTTTCCCCCGTTTGCAACACATCCAAATTGGTGTTTTGTGATTAATTTTTATCGTGATTTCCATTGGTTTTCTTCCCCTATTGTCGAAATTGAGGGACTCATCTTTGATTACCTTAGCATCCGCGTGTTAGTGCGTGATCGGTGGCGGAACAGCTGAAATTGAACCAAGAAGGTGAACAGAATGTCTTGTGGAAATAGATACGAGAGAGAATGTTGTGGGGAACTACATATTGCCTTTCTGTCCGTAATAGAAAATCTTCGAAAATAAAAACCTTTGTCCTTGTCCGTTATATAAGGTGTCCACTTGTGTGTATTTTCAAATGACTTACGTTTAGTAGGAATGCAAAGGAGAATGAAAATGAAAGACAACTAATAATTTGGGTGTCACAATGACACGAAGGTTGAAATTCCATTCACATACGGGCCAACATTCTAGCTTTGATGTTTTTTGTTTTGTTTTCAAAAGTAAACGTGAATCAAATAATTTTCATCACATTTAAACGTCTTTATTGAAATCGAGATGTCACGCTATGAGTACGTAATCAAGCACTAGAAATTCGAGGACACATTTTTGAGTTGAAATATTTCTCTTTCAATACAATTGGAAAATCAACTCTTATTAGTTCTTCATGGTATCACGTAGTATATTCCATTGTAAATTATTTTTTCATTTTATTTTAATCAATCGAATCAGTTTATAGGTTTAGGTTTTATTATCAGATGTTACATGGTGTTTGGGGTTTTATCCCAGCTAGCTCCGAGGTAGAACTCATTCCCCAAATGCTCTTTGGGGTTTCGCCCCAGCTCAGCTCCAAGCGTTGGTACATAGACCATCTAAACATAGATAATAATGTATTTATTCACAATCCAATGGATCAATCTTGGGACGAAGCCATTTTTAACCCAAATGGTGTGCCGGGTAAAAAGAAAATTGTGATTGTACACACATTTGAGTCATGGATTACATGGTAAAAGTTTTTTTTAATCATAGCTTTAGTGTATTAAACTTTAACATGGTATCACAAAGTGACTAACTTGCCGTCTTATTATAGGATGATGACTGATCTAAATATTTGTGGTATTTAGATATATTTTTATATTTCAATATATCATGCCTATTTAGAAAGGGTTCCGATTTTTTTTTCTAAAAAAAGGAAAAGAAACATAATGTTATGAAACATAAAAACATAAGAAATATACAAATGAAAATACTAATTATTTTTGCCTTAGTGTGCTTAGCTTATGACAATTACTCATAAATACATCTGAAATAGTCAGTCACTTTACACATTTGAGCTCATAAACTAAAAGAATGAATTAAAAAGAAAAGAAAAATCTTCTTGAAATTTCTGCAAATTTAATTAATTTTTTCTGGGGAACTTATAATTATATATTTATTGTCACGGGTGACATTCCTTGCAAGTTCTCTTCGCCTGGGGTATACTGCTTGCCAGTGAAGGTAATAAATTACCGACGAAGCATTTACTACACATATAATTCACTTCGCAGTTATCGTTTTTGGGCATCTTTCCTCGACGTCTCCTTGACCACAACGATGCCTAATTATCTAATGCTACCGCCGATTGAGACCAAATTACAGTGAGCGATACACGATCGTAAGCGTTACATTATAATTACGTTGAATAATAGAGTAGATAAATTAAATGTTAATGTATTTAGACCTCCAGAGGTGATAAATGACATGACAGAGGAGTGGACGCTGGGAACAAGACTTGGTGAGAATAAATGATGGCTTGCGCTTCGGTTGTTTTGGGGCTCCCGTCATGTCGGAACGCAGCTCACATCTCAGCTGGGAGATTAGCGTCTCCAACAAATTGATTGGATTCTGACCCGATCAATTTGACGATAAAACACGCTTCTCACTGCGTGTGCCTGACTGGAATTTAATGAAATTGCATTTAAAACATTCATGTAGCGAGGTATCGTAAAATGTTAATAGATTATTCATGACGTAGTTTTTTGCGAAATAAAACAACCTCATAAAAGTGATTTGTGGACGTAATGCCTGAGGTATTTAAGAAAGATAACGAGCTTTATCACTCATTCCTATGTACTTAAATTGTTAATCATTGAATTTTTAAAAACCTATTAAATAATTTCATCTGAATCGGCTGCGGTAATATAACCTCTTCCGTTCATTGTGGCGCTTGGCCAATAGCGTGGAGGTTTTCGGTTCTGCTCACATATTCCAGGCTTAAACGAAGTCATGATTCCGTGTTTCTTTGTTTCGAGAAAATTTAACTTCAGAAGATAAAAGAAACATGAACGGAAATTCACTGGGATTATTAGTATATCGTATATTAATCGCTGTACATTGCTATTTTGTCCTCGACGAGGTCATATGTAGTTTGTGACGGATCTCTTTACAATTCACTATTTACATATTTATTTACCTATTGTTAGTCTGACTTGATGTTGGTCCAGATCTTGTATTCAATGTTGCACAAACTTATACTCCAGCATCGTCCATAGGACTAATAATATGTATACCTCGCGTTATGTTGGCGGAAGATTCGAATTCCGAAAACTTAAATCCAATGCCAAACTCAGTCACTAATTCTATTCACGTGCTCTTATGTTGCTATTCTGTTCTTTCTGCATCGAGTGTGTGGAACGGATATTATCTTGTGTCTTTGTTTTTGTGTTGTTAACTTGTATTTCTTTACAGCAAATAGTCGCTTTTTTTACTACTACGAATAATTATTTGAATATTACTTAAATTCGCAGAAGTTGGCAATTCGTGTTCGGCCGCCATATTGCATAATTTTCGGCAAAGTTACATGTCTTTGAGTATAGCTTGGAATACGCGTGGCATGTTGAGTGCAGTGCAGATCTGCTGGGGTTGAAACCTGGGTGAGGTCACGAATTTTTTCACTGATGCCTCGAAGTGCAGTCAAGTGTATAATGAGCATCGGATCTATCCAGAGATGCATACGAGCTGACACATTATGCTGGTCGCTACATCAATCTCTGCGGTGTGGTCAAATAACTGCGGTGTTCGGTTAGCTTCCATGTCTTCAAGGAAAGCTGTTAAATGCAAGCAAGATTAACAGATGGTAGTTATCAATCTTCTATGTCATATTCAACAATTAATTCCGTTGAAAAATATTTATCCCCATAACCTCACTAAGTTTTACATCCATATATAAATGCGTAATGCGAAAATGTGTCTGGCTGTTACTTAACCACGACTATATCACGAATATAGTTAAGATGTTCAGGATGAACATAGGCTAACTTTTACTTTAAAAATGCGTGAAAAGGACTTACAATTGCTTTCGTCACCTAAACGGTTAGAGATAGGTGACAACACTATGAATGGTAATATTGTTTGCTTCAAAGAGTTCTACAAAATAGTCCGCGATAGCATGTCTATCTATAAACGTTTACGTACATCATCGAAAAAACCTTATTAAAAATAGGAGTATTAAAATACTTCAATTTAAGAGGGAAGAAATCAATCATCATAAAATTTAATAGTATTTTTTGTTTTGTGAATTTAACAAAGATTAAAAACACCTTTAAATCGTACAATTTGGACGCATGGTTTACATTTTAAAAATGTTTAAATGAAATGGTGTAACCGCGTTGCCGGCATTGTGTCTTGCCTCGGATGCAAAAATTCGATCTGCACTGTTCCTGGCGAGTGGGATCGTTGGACTAACGAGCAAAAAAATTTCCGGACAACGCCAGGTAATCAACTAGTTTTTCTATATATCTGAAAACTCAAATACATCATGTTTGAATTATTATCTTCCACGCTGAACTCTTTGCAATCATCATTGTCTAAATTTAAAGAAAGCACCCCCAAAATTATTTTTCGACAAATAACAACACTTTCCTTATACATCAATACTCCACACTAATATAGTATAAATGCGAAAAGTCTGTTGGTTTGCTATCTTTTCACGACTGAACCAGTGAATCGATCATGGTGAAATTTGGCAAACAGTCCAAGAACAACATAGACTGTTATTTTTTAAATGTATGAAAACGATAAAAGTCTATGAAGTCGGGAAAAGATCCATCTTCGGAGAAGTTAATTTGCTCATTCTGCCTAAAATGTTAAAGATGGACAACAACTTTCAGTCGGATTATTGTTCACCTCGAAGAATTTTCCGCCACAGCATATGTCTATCTACAAAGGTTAACTTAAATTATCGAAAAAAGTTATTAAGAATAGAAGTGTAAAAATACTTCAATTTAAAAGAGTAATTCGAGTAGGAAATATTAATCATCATGAAATGTAATATATTATTTGTTTTGAGAGTTTAAGAAAGTTAAAAAATAAAATTAAATCGTGAAATTTGGACGAATAGTTTAGATTTCTTAAGCGTTTTTGTGATACTGATGTCTTGCAAGTCTAAATTCTTGCCCCTTTTATAAGAAGGGTGGAAAGGGGATGAAAGGGAAAGTAATTGAAAAGGACCGATTTGCATTGGTTTCATATGTTCGCGGTGTCTGAGATTAATAATTAAACTACATATATCAGTAAATTCAAGTTATAATTACTTCGAAGCCAAATACTCGTAGACCCAATTTCACCAAGATCGTTTAATGTCTTAAACAAGATTTTCTGTGCAGTGAATCGTGATTATCAAAATGCGCGTTCCACCAACTTCGATTTATGAGAAAATCGCGTATTACACTTAAACGCTCGGGGACCCTTCGATTACCAGCACAAATCGCGATTTTCTTCATCACTCAAGAAATATGGCGTCCATTTTGTTTGTTCGCACGTGGCTCGGTTTATAGGTTATGTTTAGTGGCACGAGAGAGGTGCTGCCTCCGGTGTCCGTTGGTGGCGCTAGTGAGCAACATGATGCGTTTTCCTCCCGTCATTTGTCTTCAAATTACCCATAATGCACTGTAAAACTACTACCAACCCAGAGAATTCTTCAGTAACATTAATCAACTTAATCGACGATTAGTTTTGCTTCGTGAAACGCATAAAATGAAATCGCGATTCTATTTACCTAATCACGTTTAGGGAAATCCCGATTATTCTACATTTGGTGAAATTGGGCCTTTGAGCCGGGGATGGGAAAGAGGAGAAATAACGCAAAAATAACGTAAACGATCGATATTGAGATTTAAACCACAGTTTTCGCTTTGTTTAATATTAATAATCATACTCGTGATTCCGTACTCGTCCAGACTATGTAAGTTGCACGACACCGCTAGACGTGGGATTGAAAAGAGAATGACAAGAAGAATTATCCAAAATCGTCGATAATAGTTTCAATTTCCTAGCATCCAGGGTTGCTGAAATGAACAAAGATACTTTTGATGTTATGTCAGAGTTGGTGCACCATAGGGTTTGGGGGCAGTATGTAAACAGAGTGGGACAGGGGGGTCATCTCAAAATATTTCACTGAAAAAAAAAAAAAAAAAGATTTAATCCGTAAATTGCGAGGCTTTTCAGATAAATAATTACATTATGCCGTGTAAGTGCAAATTCAGCATATATAGGGGTTAAAACCCCCTAACTCATCTCTGGGTAAAGTGATGTGCTAAGCTAGTTGGTGACGTTTCGATTGATTTTTTTTTCTCTTACGGGCAACTTGACATTGCTTGCTCAAGGGTGGTTTCACCCGAGGGTTTGTTTATTCTTGCTGCTGGAGGTGAACTTAAAATGGCGTGATATAAATCAAGTTTGGTATTAAATTTGTGTTATTATAAATTAATAATACTAGGATGCTCTACAATTAACAACATCAGTAAGTAAAATTATTTTAATCTTAAGAGTTGCGATTGATCTTATGAACTTAGGGGATATATTTTAATTTTTTCATGAGTAAAAGAAGATGGGTCAAAGAAATCTCCCGGGCAAACCGGGGCAATCGGCTAGTACTGTACAAATGGAAATTAATAACGTTTTTGCAAAATGGTTCAACAATAGTTTCTCGAAAATGGTGCAACATAAAGAAATATTGCTAAGCAGATAAGAAAAATTAAATGTACAATAAAAATGTTAATGCTAATGTTCTCCAAATTTTGAGTTTTAATAAACCGGAAGTGGAACGCGATGTGTAAGTGAGGTCAGAATAAGTTTGATGGAAGTAGGGTTCTATTCCTAACACATTCAAAGTCAATTTTCAAGTTTGGTTTGGATGCATAAATTTGTTCCTGAGTTACCTCTTAAAGAAAATTCTTGAAACGTATCCCCAAGTACGACATAGATATCAACAAAGACGTCTGAAAATAGACTCTTATTGAACCATTTCGTGTAGATTTGAAGAGATCCCGAAATATTTTTCTCGCCCGATTACATTACTTTCCTTATATATACCGTAAAATTGGAAGGTAAACGCAGATTTAAAAATTATTTTATTGCAAATTAAAAGTAATTTTTGAAAGTTGTTGTATAGTGGCTAAAAATAACCAAAACTGGACAAGTAAATATAATGATGATTTATAGATATTTGAGTGATTGTTAAATTAAATGGTGTATTTATTTTGTATATTATTTTCTTCTTATATGTATAGTTTTAAGAAGTTTTCTATGTTAAATATGAATGTATTTTGCTTTTTTCTTGAAATGAATAAGGAAGAAATATGTCCCGAAATATCTATCACGTACACTTTTTCATTTTGTCCATCCTTTCATTTCTAGCCTCCCCCATCTATCAAAGTCCCGCCGTTCTTCCACCCTCACAGCACCGTGTGTTGTCCCTTCACTTAGAGAGGCACGCCAAGCATACGCGCGCAAAAATTAATCACTATTGTAATGTCCCGCAACTCGCAGAATGACTTCAAAAGACATAAACGAATAAAAAACACGGGAAAGAGGGAGAGATAAGAATGAAGAAGTAGGAATGACAGTGACTGAGAAAGGAAGAAAGGAGATGGAAGACGTTTGAAAGAAGAATAGGAAGAGAGACAACACTGAAGTGATGTGGTGGAGGAGGGGCAGGCAAATAAAGTAAATAAAAATGGGAGTGTTGGTAGGGTTATCCGTCTTTCGCCGTGGCAGGTTGAAGCGAGGGCACATCGCCTCTTAAGGGAGAGCGACTCCGAGATTTATTACGAAAGTCCACTCTCAATGCGAACTTGAATAATCAAACGGCAGCTGCCCGTATACGGCGGACGTCCTCAATTTTTTTTATCGGCGTTTCTCCTTATACGCAGATTGCTCGTCGACGAGGGCCGCTCCACACACTCCTTGCGTATTCGCTGCGACGCGTCGGCTGTTGTCGCCACCCACCCCATCCCATCCCACCACTTTCGTCCTTAATCCTTCCATCCTCTCCATCACCAGGGATACGATTCCATCTTGACCTCTTAATCATTCCTCTTCTTCCATCCTCCAATTCCTTCCGTCTCCTCCATCCTCCGTGCCCTCGCCCCTTCCAGTCGTCCTTTGTCACTCGTGTCAGCCGTGTCGTGTGAGTGCGGAGGCGCCGCGTCGTGACGTGACGTGACGGTGACGTCAACGTCCGAGTGACGCGACGATGCTCCGACACGACGGTCCAAGTTCCTCCACGCTGACAGTTTCATTTTTGGAACGGGAATATGAACGATGGCTCCAAGTCACGAAGGACTTCATACGTGACTCTTGTGCAGTCTTCAAATATGTAATTGTAGTGTACCTTATGACCAGAGTTCGAATTTTTTTTTAATGCTGAGAAATGAGGACATATGTATTCGTATTTCAACACAGTGCTTTATTAAGCTGTCCCTAAATTTTCATTATAATTTAATTTTGATGTATATTTTTTTATTTATATTATATACTCGTCTACGTGACTGATGAAGGCGCTAGACGAAACTGTCTCTTCAAATCTGCGAGTGTCTTTTATATGTTCTATTTTTCAATAACTTTAATACTTGTATCGTAGTGAAATTTGGGGTGAGGAAGCTCCCATATATTATCAAGGTACTCCCTTCTTACAGAGTCGCAATGCTACCACTATCCGGTCTATAGATCACCTCAATTTTATATGAAAAGAAAAATGGTTGAAGCGATCCACTTGAACATTTGTGCGAGAATACACCAAACAATTCCCTATCTTATTCACGTACAACGTTTCCTAGCGATCTCTCAGGTAAGTGAAGAGGATGAGGGAGAACACCCCATCACGAGGGGTGGTAGGGTGAAGATAATTGAATTTTTTATTCAAATTTACTGCTTACTTCTAGTGACACCAAGTATGATTCTTTTTATCAAGAATTAATCGATTAAACATGAAAAAAATCCAGTTATCCAATAGGGATGAAATTTTGAAGGGGATGTCCTGCAGTAGGTTCCTCGCATAGGTGAAAAATTTGTAAACCATGTTTCTTGGACAAGATCACATCGCCATAAGTAATATTGGAACATCTGTAACTCACACCTTTCGGAGGAAATGGGGTGATATGGGGAAGGAATGGGTCATCGAATGTCAGTGACTTTTTAGTCTCAGCTACTGGAGTGTACGTTGTAGAGCCTGTATACGTGATACTAGCTCACCCATACATTTTGAAGTGCGATATTTGTGCTTGATTTTCTCGATATTTTCATCCCTCGACATTGTATGAGGGTGTCAGCGCGAGGGGGTGGCACAAAAACCTCCTAACAAGGGATATGGAGCTTTCTCACCACAATTCTCGTTATGATACATTATAAATCATACCACTCACTCACTAATCTCGAAATCTCAGTAATACTACAAAAAACAGATAATTTCCTTTTAGGGTGTAGACTTATGCTGAGAAAGGATTTCGCGAAAATCAACCCCTAAGGTGGTGTAATGAGGGTCGGAAATTTTTAAATGTATTTATCCTACCCTAACTCTCGAGTGTCAGGAGAAATTTCAGCCAAATTGGATACATACATATCTATCTGACAACAAACACTGTGGGGGTAAAACATCCCTATCACCCGTAGAGATGGAGTGGTAAGAGGGTGACATGTAAAAATCCGATTTTAGATTCGAAACCATGTAGTGGATAAGAACGACCGCGATGCATTGTAAGTTCACAATCTCGATCAGTAAATTGTGACAATGAGATGATTCTTTTATAAATATTAAATCTGCCATTGCCCTTGAGGCCCTTGATAGGAATTGATGGGATGGTCCCTTGCTTGTTTCCGGAGAGTAACTTAGTTTATTGCTACCTACGTAGTTATACACAGTTGCAGAGTTTTTTTGACAATGAAGTTTATTTATTTAGAATGCCAATATCTTTCAGTATCGTCTCATTTTCACAGTTGAAATCTCGGACTACACATCGCGATCATCGTGACAAGTCAGCATTTGACCCCGTGACCGAGACGGCTTCTTTATTTCTCTCCTTCCTCTTCTCTGATTCCTCCATTCCACAGTCTCTCAATCCCATTTGGGTCCATTGGACCGCGACCTCCGCATAGTAATACGAGGACAGACGATGAATAAAATATGGGCGTGATTTTTGCCTCGGTGAGCAGTACATACGTTGAGGTTTTTTGGAACAGCGTGTCGCATTGTGGAGGCTCCAGGTCTTCTCGTGGACGCGGTCTCGTCGACCTCGGGAACCGAGACTCTGCACCACGACGTACGATATTTTCAGCGCGATAATGCAAATCGAAGCGAACAGTTGGACGGCAGTGAGATCGAAGGAACGAAGATGAATTGCTATTGAAAAAGTGGAGTCAAAGGCGAAGACCGTGGATGAGGACGAAGGATCAAGTGGTTGCCGTCTCAATTATTTGGCACGTATGCGATCTTGTCGATGCCGGTATATACCTGTTACCACGACCTTCAGATTACCATTCATTTACTTAAATAAATAAAATTTATTGTCAAAAAAGAAGTTACAAACTACCTAATTTACTTGCTAACACCGATGCCAGGAACACTTGATTGAATTTTTTTCCTTATGATTCATGAAATGATTCAATAAAGTTCTCTTCGAATAGAGGAAGATGAAGGTCTACTTCAAATATTTGTGAGTAGATACCAGAATAACTAATTTTCGTTTTTATTTATTCACGTATTGTATAACAAAAGTATTGTAGCTGTGCAAGAAAATAAATTGTTTTTCTAATCTTTACGATTTGGTTCCGAGAGAGTCTATTTTCAAATATTTTTGATGATTTCCTTAAGTGAATATGTATGTGTGTGATCAATTTTGTTTCATTGGTAACTCATGAACAAATTAATACAGAAAAATGTAAATTAAGAATTGAGTTTGAACACATTAGGAATAGATATCTACTTATAGAAACCTCATTCCAACTTTCTTCAACCGCGCGCGCCAATTGTTGTTTCTAAAATTGCAAATCTTAAAAAAAAGTTGTATAAAAATGTTACATGTACATTTCGTATAGAGATCTCTGGCTAACATTTCCGTAGGATGCATCATTTCTCAGCGAAATACAGAGAGAAATTATATCGCAAATTAATTATTTACTTTCTTTGGAGGTTTCGACTTTGAATTTAGCCAATGAGGGAGTTTAGCTGTTGAGGCAAAGAGAGCAAAAATGAGTGGAAGAGAACAATTCATGGATATTGAGTTAGAAAGTATGTGTTAAATTTTATAAAGTGTTCATTAGAACATGTTCTAAACAGATTGAACTGTTATATATGACATCAAAGATTGGTTAGTGAATTGTGTTTATATCTTTCTCCCGTTAATGTGCATATATAATTTTTTTATTTTTTATTTTTTCAATTATACTCAATGAAGCCATTATCATGATTAGTTTCTATTAGATTTTTATTAAGAAATGGAAAGTCGATTGGTGCCGACTCCAGATATTTAAGTTGTTTATGATGAAAGGTTCGTATTTGTGTGTCACATTTCGTCATCTACATAACGAGTTGGTGTATCGAGAGGAAATCTATTGAAACCCAAAGCAGGGTATGGTAACTCAGGAACAATATTTCATTTATTGTGACACAAGCTAGTCATTCTTGAATCATTTCAAAAAGTTGTATCATGAATAAAAAGATCTCGGATGAAAAATAGAGAGTTTTACAAGAAATGCATTGTAGAAAATCTCTATATACGATATTGCATAAATTATTCAAATAAATGTGTGTTTTTAATTCCAAATAGCATCACGTATTATTCCAGTAATTACAAGAATGAGTTCTAATTTTATGTCAAGGTTCGGTGTTAGTACTATACACATCATTGCATGAAGAATATGTAGTCATACTATCGTTTTTTTTTGTTTATTTATTCATAGGGTCTTTTCGGCCACGTGGCGGCCATCATCAATGCTGACTCCACTGGTGCATTCATCTACATTCTCTTCAATGGGGCTAGCACGGATGATGACCGCCACGCGGCCGAAAAGGCCTTATGAATTAATAAACAAAAAAATTCGATACTAAGACTACATATTCTTTATATAAGAAAGAGTTCTAAACTGAAAATGATATCGCGTCTGGTTGGCTCTCCACATAGCAAACGATGTAGTAACCTCCATGTTTAGCACAGCGTGTTCATAGCGTATCTGCGATCCGATTGCGAATGAAGACAAACAGGATAAGAGATGCCATTGCGTTCTTCTCCGCACCTGCTGCGATGCGGGAGATCGATCTCTTGTCACTCAGGAGAATGGCATGATCACATTACAATTAAATGCAAACGTTTAAAACTATTTATGTAACCTCCAGCAAGTGATAAATAAAACCACGTTTTCAATTAGCGACTGACGATGGATTTCAGACACGCGCGTTGTTGCGACACGTATAATTATTCAAAACATGATTTTATTTATCACTTGATGGAGACTGATTAAATGGTTTTATACGTTTTATTTCAATTATAATGTGATCATGGCATTCTTCTGAGTGCGACAGTATAAATTTTATTCCCAAATAATGTGTCAGGACGGTTTTGGCAGTGTTTTCGAAAAAAATAATAACTCATTATATTTATCATGTAGAAGCTTGAAATTGTTAAATATTGTCACAACAGTGATCATTTTTAAAAAATCTATATTTATAAACCCAAATTTTTCACTTGAGTATATACAAAACAAAATGACAAATCCAGTGATCGTAACTGTATTTTCCTGCAATTATTTTCATTTACACGTGAAGTTCCCTGAACATTTGCATTCCATTTCTGCGTAACGTGACAGAGCAAATCAGAGGAATGAAGTATCGTACTTTTGTGATGTGTAGATGATTTCCTATTGTTTCATCTTTCAGTTTTCTCTTCCCGAGGTAACAGCATTTAAAGATTACTTCAAGAAAATCCACTACTTCACTTATTGGTTTGGAAAAGATGTAGCTTGACTAATTAAGTCCTAAAATATGACGGCACCGATTCGTCAGATCATGCTGCTGATGTAACTAGTTCCTGTGAATTCCTCATGCTACAATAAGTGAGAATCGTCTGATACTGCGAATGTTTTTGCTAAATAGACGAAACAAGAATTGTGCTATTGTGATCTATTGAGAAAGTAGGACTGAAATGTGTGGCCAAATTAAATTCTCAGTTGCTTCCTAGTCGGTTCTCAGCTGAATTTCATGGGTACAAATCACAGCGCAATAATTTATTATAAAAATGCACTTCAAGGTTGCAATTGACTTCTATGTATAAAAGGAAAATTTCTTTTCTTCTGTGGATGACAAGAATGATTGCGTTCAATGGTCTTCGCATTAACTATTCGAACACAAATAAGTTTCTTTATGTTGGTCATACATATGTCATTAAACATACTGAGAATTTCAAACTGAGAAGAAACTTCTATATCACCAAAGAATGTTTAATAGCAATGATACTTCGCTGTGCCAGAATATAATGACAAAGAAATGATTTATTTTGTTATTCCTTGTTCACAGATCTGGAAAAAATGTTTTGAAATTATTATTGGCTCAAAATTTAAATGATTCATGTATTATACTGAAAAAGAAAGAAAAATAAAATCTGGAGAATATTTTTATTTAATTTTTCTGATTTTAGTGTTGTTACATTTCTTATCAGTGTAAACTCGGTTTCTCTTGTTTGCGTTAACAAAAAACGTTGTTATTTTAGGAGTCGTTTTAGTGTATATAAAAATAGCTCTATATTCGTTGAATTTTTGAAAAAAAAATTGATCACATGGAAATTTATAAAGAGTAATTACAATGAATATTAAAAGCGTGGTCATAAACATAAAGTCGACAATGAAACCAGTCTTTTCTATTATAACAAATTTTACCTAATTTGTTGTGATAATAAATGCGAAATCTCAACTTGCCATACGTTGGAGCCAATTGTAACTAAATCGGAAGTAATATAAAAGTCTAAGGTATGATAGACGATATTGGAACAATAACATTTTATTAAACAGTAAATTACAAAAATAGTTCAGAATGAATTGAGACTTGCTAGTGAGGAAAATATAATCAAAAGAAGATACACACTGAAATTATTCTACTTGAATTTACTTAGTCAAATCAATCACATTTGCATTCAGTAATAAAAAAATACAAAAATTATAAATAACCTTTTGGAATATCGTTTAATAGTTCAAAGTATAATAATTGTCTTTCTTACAACATTACTACTTAGTTCTTTGGTCAAATCAAACACATTCACGTTTACTAATCAAGCGAAAGACTGATCAATACTTACAGAATAATTAACAACATTTGGTAATGCTATTTAATAGCTAAAACATTATTATATGTTTACTGAGAAAATTAATTCTTGATAACATCTAATAACGAAGGTTTGACCTGTTCGATGACGCAAAGAGGCAAATATAGTTCTCTAAATCAGTGACGTCAGATGAATTGGAAACAACTTACAAGGTTTAGTGAAACCTCGGAATAATGCGTCATACTCAGCTTGCTCATCGGCTGGACAAGGCTTCCTGGTTGGAGGCGCTGACAGATATGGTGTGACCTCAGTAACCGGTAATGTGCAGCGTAACTGAACTAGCACCAGGAACACATGGTAAGGGCCGTCGCACAGTACAAATCATGGCCTCTACATAAAGGACGTCATGATAACAATCAGGCACACCAAAATAACTGAATACTGCACTAACCAAAATTCTCTCCAATTTTTAACTGTCACTCAACTTACGGCCTGATCGTCACTTAGCCATTCTCTCACTGATTCTCTCCTTCACTGCCGACCGCCGACCTCTATTTATATCTCTCAGCAAGCCGGTATAGACTCGCTAAGCGAGCTGTTGTTGACTCGCTGAGCAAGCCGTTGTAGACTCGCTTAGCGAGCTGTTATAAATTCGCTGAGAAAGCGAAGTTTATTTTTAAATAAATATATCCCTCAGCTTGCCATAGCGCCAATTCCAGTTGATTAAATTGGTTTTTATAAGTTAACTTGTTCAGTACGTGATTATCTTTGAGCACTGAACTACAACCCATAGTTCCTGCGATAATTCAACTGTATCCATACATGTATATTTACACTCTACATTCACTCATATATACAAGCATTGTATTTACAACTTTAAACTACTTAAACATATAGATTGAATTAAGTTCATATTTAAGTCCTTTGGCGTACATCATTATTGCTTTCTGAATAGATCCAAAGAAAGATAAAGTTACTAGGTTTTTTTATAACAGATACGGACAATGATATCAAAATTATTTTGATAATATATAAACATTAAACAGAATTTCCTGAGTAATTATTCCTCTTATATGATTAAATATGATATTCTATAATAACACAATATATCTATATTGAAAATTGGCATACTATATGCTACCATCTTGTTGTCGCAATAACAATGTACACCGTATGCAACACCTACCAGTCTCTATCTCACCACTGAGATGAGAAGCGGCTGGTGTTCCATGCCGACTGCACCTCCAGGGTCTCTCCGTCTGTCCGCCGCGGAACGACGCGACGGCCTCTTGGCGCCATCCGTCTGTCCGTCCATCCAACGCACACAGAAACAGCAGCACATCACCGTCGTCACCGACGTGGCAGATCGCCACCGATGCTTGATTGACGCGTCGGTGAAAAAAATCGACGGCGACGACGCTGCGACGAAATTTATTGTTGGTGATTTGAATGCACGGAGGGGAGCGGAGCTCGACTGTCGATCTCTCGCTGGGTGAGAGAGGCAGGTGACAGGAGAAAGGCACGACGGCGGGAGAAGAAAAAGAGGAAAGACAGGAGAGTGCGCAGTTGGATGTATTTAATTAGAGAAAAGTGGCAAATACTTTTATGCGTCTCTTTAACAATTAAGAGGCTATTTAACAAATATAATTTTTGAATGAAAGACTTTCAAATGAAGTTCGTCTATTTGTATTTTTCATTACAATTTGAAACTATGTGAGTTTTTTCGCTCTCAAATCGAAATTATTCGTTTGGATACGAATAGATTTTTATTTTTTATTTTTGTCACAAATATACTAAAACGAGTATCATCGTTATTTCATCTCTCTTTATTAATCAAATGCATGTTTATCGAATGATATACCGCCTTAGATATTTATTTACATGAGGAAACAGTTATATAAAATAAGTGTTATTTTACAAGTGTAAAAATATAATAGAAAAGGACTAGTCAATTTTGAAATCGTTTCCGGGTTGATATTTTGGTTGAGGTGTTTGGTGATAATTCTGAATGGAAAATAATAAATAATGAAAATGATGAATGCGAGAAACATACTGAATTTTACGATTTTATGTTTTGCGAGTGATGAAATAAAGATATGTGACGCAAATGGAGGTTGATTTGGAAATGAAAAGAGGAAGAATGGATGATGAAACAAAGAAAATAAAAGAGCGAATGAAGCGTGAGTGCATGAATGCAATTGAGAGAGAGAGACAAAGAAGACAAGCGAATGAGGTTGGATGGCGGTCGTGCACCACAACGTGCCTGTCTTGGGCGACGCCGTCCATCTTGCGTGCAGCCACAGAAGACTGCTGCCTCCTGGGATTATTTGCGAGGGAATCGTGTATTTATATGCTAATTTAACGGGCTATTCAATACGCTGCCTCCGCTCAGCGGACGGGTGTCTCCACAGCGCGCAACCGAACGTCTGTAAATTTTGAAGGAGGAACTAAATTTCACCAGATGGAAAGAGACAAGAGCAGACTGACCAATGAGGAGAAAAGAGGAAAGCGGATATTTGAGAACGATGTCAAACCTTCGCTTTTCACTCTCTGATTAAAAGAATAAATCAAAATAAAAGAGAGAAAATGCTAATAAAAATAATAATAATAATCAACTGCTACATCTGCATCAATGATAGTGACAGGAACATGAAGTGGAACCAAGAATCGATTGTGAACATTTACTTTTCACAGAAAGGAATCTGTGTCGGGTTCGTAGTTTGATTAAATTATAAATAGTAAACTTTCCTGTTTTGTCATGAGCTCAACAGAAATATAAGTAGAATAATACGAATGTTATTTATTTTTATTAAGTTTGATGTTTCTTAACTAGCGTATTTATTACATTAAATAAAATTAAATTAAAATTTCGTTTATGAACGTGTACAAATTAAACAATATAATATGTAAATTAATAAGTGACGTTAAATAAATCTTGATTTAACTTGTAGCATATAGTATTTTATCAGATAATTTTGTTCAATAATATCAGTAGGGAAATTAAAATTAATACTACGTGAGAACTACATTTCAGAATAGAAAACTTACATTTTCGACCCCTAATAGAACAGGAACAGATATTGGTATATCGAATGTATGAGAACTAATATTTGTTTAGTATCAAAGGCGACAACGATTTACTCATCAAACGTAATGAAAACGTGTGCAGCCACGACGTGCTCCGAAGCGTATTATAATAGACGAACGAAAACGAGTTGATAACATAATTGGATGTTAATGATGTAAACTCTAGTATTGTAGATTAGAGGAAACAACTTGTCAAATTTAACATTTTTTTTCATTTCACGCGAAAATTTATAATTAATGTTTGTTTTTTTAATATTTGATCATCATTATTTAAAAATAAAAACTTTAATTATTGAGGGCATTATTTTCGTATCGATTGTTCACTCGAAGTATATATTTGTACTCGTGAAATGAAGGATTAAAACACTCGTTGCTTTCTTTTGCTGAAGCGAAAAAAGAGAGCGTCTGAGCAAAAGAATGTTGGCCGTCGCCTGTAAGCATCACTTAGGCCGCAGCCTCTTCGATGAGGCTCGTCCAAATTTGTTCTTGCACTTCTTTCTGGCGGACACTCTTCCTGCACTCCTCTTCTTATGATGAGTAGCGGAAAGCGAGATTGATTGATTACGATTCGATTCCCTCTGCTTGATTGACCCGTTCTTTGTGCGAGGGCTGTCGGCGTGTCGAGGGAGCGATCGAGAGACGCGCCGCCGGGGGCTTCTTTCTTTCTTGCTNATATTAGCTCATTTCTTGTCTCTCTCTCTCTCTCTTTTTTTTTTGCTATTGAAAAGTCTGACGCGCGCTTTGACGTGGAATCACTGGCACCTTGTGTCCTTTCGTCTAATGATTGTCATCAAAACAACCGTTCATTAGTTCCTTAAACTGAATTGATGAAGGATTGTTTGGATGGCAAATGTTAGTCCAAGTAATTCAAGGTGCCAATGATTCAGCTTTTCTCCTTCTTCAATTATAAAGTCGTTTTAACTGTTCGAAACTTCGACCTAAAATTATTTACAAATTGAGATCGTGAAATTTTTTTTTGAGTTAACACTGCAAACCAGGATCCAAACTGAGACAGAGATCTGATGAAGATTTCAATTTTATAGGAGTGTTAAAATTTATGTTCAAATCTTCTAGAACTTATAAACAATCCGGAATTGAAAAATGTTTTGAATCGGAGATTTCGATTCTATTCGAACTAAACTTATCAAAGTTCATTCAAGTATCATGAGTCATCAATTTCATTAAACTTGAATCGTCATACAAAGAAAGTGATTATTTGATGTTTTGAAAGACTAATTTTAGAAGCTTTGACCAAATACAACAATAAAAACGATTCAACGCATTGCAATGGAAAATTCTATTTTGTTGCGTAAATAAAATATTTATCTTCTATCACAAACTTTATTTTGACAGTAATAAATATTTCTTGACAACTTTTCTCCATATATTATTGTCTCACATTATCGCATAATTCTAAAATTTGCAAGAATGATTCCAGAATAACTCCCGTAAGACGTATCCAGAATAACGTAGTATTGTTATTGCAGAAAAATAATCACATGGAAATGAGAAAAAACATCAAATTAGTCATTAATTATCTAAGATTCATAGTGAATTTCCATTTTCCATTAATACATAAATATTCAGTTACTACAGATAAAATTTGAAGACATTTTGATGGTATACACTTTACTTAGGCCCAGGATAAAGAGGATACAGCAGCCGGGCAATGATAATGATGGTCATGAAATTGCAACAATTATAATTATTTAACGTATTAAGTTCTGAAAACCTAAAGAAAATATAATTACACAGAGTGTGTAAGGGACGTATTGTAATCGGTCGAAAGAAAAGTTTGAGATCTCTTCGGATGATTGCGAATTGGCTGCAGGAGAGTCTATTTTCAATTTTGTTTTCATTGCGTGTAATTGGTGGACAGTGTTGGTGATACAATTCTCATGTTCATTACAACTTATTCAACATATTTCTTTGCAAAATGTTCATCTACTCATTGTCTTATATTTAGGTTATTAAAAATATTTCCATTCTTTNCCCCCCCCCAAAAAAAAAAAAAAAAAAAAAATTAAACATAGAACGGGAAAAGCGAAAACGCTACTCAATTGACTCTATCCTCTCTGCCCAACAAGAATACATTAGTGGTTATCGTATTTCAAAACATTACTGTTCATTAAAACACCGCAATATTCTCAAGAAAGGAAGCCACTTACACTTACGTCAGAAAGTTGTCTAAACTAAGAAGCCAAACGAATAATGTTACCATTATTGACAAAATATTTACTTCTTTTAATCTTTGTTTCACGGAACAAATCTTAACGAGGCTGTTTTCTAAAGTGTTTCCATTTGTTAGGTGAAGATTGATTAACATTGCGATGTACACGCAACCAACAGTGGACAAAGATTATGGATTTGGTGGGGCGTATTCACTTTGTCCCCGATGTTCCCTTTATCCTACATAAACTGAGCGGTACTTTTAATGCAATAGTTGATTAATAAATGAAACGAATGAAAAGCATAAAGCTACTGGAACTTGCACCGGAAATTCATACCTCTGTTTTACGATTTGCCATAGTTATTCATTCGATTTCTGAAGACTTATTGTATTCTTTCTATATTTGGGTTATTCATAATTCATATATGAGAAAAATTGAGGAAGAAGATAATAAAAATGAGTTGAAAAAAAGCGCTCTTGATCTCCTTATAAAGTCATCGTTTCACGTGAAAATTCTTCAAAATACGTAACAATACATCAAATAAACATACAAAATACGGGTTTTAAATCATCAAATTTTGAAAAGGGATAAAAGTATTCTTGATAAATGAAAAATTCTTTGTATGCAGATGTAAAACTGGAGTTACTTTTCTCAACATGAAAACTTTCTTCTGTGCAAGGTGAAAGTGATTCCCATTGATGTTAAATTTTATAACAAACAGAATGTGATTACGTGCAGTAATCACTTTCTTCTTTCCAATATTACTTCAATGAAAGGATTAAGGTTACTTATGAACAGTACACACAACACATTCAAATATTCAATATTAAGGAACAACACTTTCTGTTGATATCAATAATTTAATTAACAATATTTGTTTGAAATTGAAGCGAATGAAGCTACAAGTACTCAGTATGACTAAATTTAATTTTGCTTTTAAACTTTTCAAACTGCCTTTTATGGGACTGGAATAAACATTTATAATTCATTAATTAACATTATCGAAATAACTTAATTGATTCATAAGATTCTTGTCTCACGGACTTATCTGTTTCTAGCATAGGGTCTGAATAAAGTGCAAAAAGACCTTTATTCTGTATATTTTTCATATGCATTTTGGATCAGTAAGAATTTCTACTAAACTGATAAACATAGCGAAGTACAATTTTCACCGAGATAAGTCGTGACATGAGACTAATGATTTGTCGCGATCAAATAATTTGTGGCAAACAAATGATTTGTCGCTATTTTCATTGCATACATTGACAATATTATTAGTAATTTAAATGGAACTTTGTAGTCTTTGTTCATTCAAATTCAAGTTTATTGACATTTTTTTAGAAATTTTGTAAATCTCCTTATGGAGGCACAATAGTAAAAACCCTATGCATAATTAGTCTGTTACCTGGCTGTGAGGTTCACCGCAATTTAAGAGATTTCTATTTGTTTGTTCATTGAAACGGAACTTCTTAAAAACTCAAGAAAAGACAAATGGAAAGATAGGTGTATATAATCTCTTCAGTTTGAACGTAGAGCAGCAGTGTAACAGCGTTGACAATATTTAAACATTTATGGATACCGACAAAGCTCATTTCGTCCAGAGGCGAAGTCTTTCTCTCCCAATCATTATATTCGGACATGTTTTCCTTAAAAACGTGTTTCCTTACTCATAACAAATTTTATCGTGGAGGGAATGATACATAAACGGTGTTTTTACTGCACTTACACATCATCTCTCGGGATTCTACCACCTTCATAGCCGCACTATCCTGTAACATGGTTTAAATAATGAAATCGTTCAAAAGTAAAAGTATTTGATTTCTGTGTGAAACCATTGCATAAAACTCCACACCTTCTGCTATGCCGTTTGTGTGGTAGTTGTGATCAAATGTAAAATTGTCAATGAGATATATTACTGTAATAAGTCAGAATGTGTGAAAAACAGAAACAAAAATATTTCTAGGAATATAAGTTACGCTGACAAATCACTATGGACGTGAGAGCCCTAGGATTGGATCTGAGATCCAAATTCAGAGGAAGGAAAGTATTTCTCACAACCTTTGGATATGACATCCCAACATAGTTCGGATATTATAAAGTTGGTATGTCACAAGGTTTGGAGACATATTTTCCTTCCAATGTATTTGTATCTCACATCCAAACCTGTTCTCTCAGTGTAAGGCTATGTAATATCGAGATGTTCTCAACATCATGCGTAGATAATGTATTGAAATTTAGGCAATTTTCGTACTCTGTGTTTTTCACTAAATTCGTATCGAAATGAAGAGAATTAGTAGCCATGTTTTCCTCCTCGTTCTTTGGAAGCTAACTTGCCATTCATCTCCTAAGATTTACCCCTGAGCTCGCCTATCTCCTCCCAGTTCTCACGCTTTAGCCTCAAACCTTGAGCCATTACTGTCAACCGACTTTTTAAACACTCTTGTCACTTTCGCTACGCTCCTCACGTTCATTTTTTCCCAAGACACTCCATTTCTTGCCCTCAAGTATACCACCTGTGTCGTCATTACTTAATGGCCACTTCCACGTCGCCCCGTTACTCCAGTTCACATTAATTCTCTTAGCGGGCGTATTTCATTATATATTTTAGAAAGAATTCATTCCATAAATCTGCTGTCAGTTTATTTTTTATTCAAGAAAAGAAAGGAGTGGAGAAACGGGAAGTTTGGACACCCATTCCACAAACAGGAGATACACTCCTTCTCCGTCGTTTTTCCTACGTTCGTAAGCCTTTACGTCGTGGAAATCGTCGTGGCAAATATGCGGTGTAAAATACGTACCACTAAATATGCGACACAAAACAAAAAAAAAGATGCAGTGGTAACGTATGAGAATCCTGTGAGGTTGCCCCTTGAATTTTCTGAGCGTGCAAGAATTATGTTGCTGGCTCCTCCGACGGGACGTTTTCCGCTTCCACAACTGACAGAGATTGTGTTCTGTGGCGGCGGATAGAATCAGGCGAGACGAATGGGCGTAGAACGAAATGTCTGCCTCGCGCATGCGGATGTTGTGTTGAGTGGGGTTCTCGAAAATAAACGCAATGAGTCGGTGGAATCGTGGAATTTCGGATTTCGCATTCGTTCGCGCGTTGAAATTGCGTGGAGTGTAAAGGAAAATTTCCTGAACATATCTGAACCCCAATTTAAAAATATAAATGAAATACAAACATTCGTTGTTTTTATGCTCCAAGATAGGAAGCTTCTTCATAGATTTTGCACTACAGACGGAGGTATGTGTAGGTCTCAAAAAGCGACGAGATGATTATTACAGGGCGCAAAAAATGTATGTATGATAATGATTTTTTTTTGTAAAACTGCGTAGAGCATATAAAATCTTCCTATGACTACGTAGAGGATAATAACCTAATTTGCTCTCTGGAATGAAGCAAGGGGTCATTCCATCAATTCTCATTAAGGGTCCTAAACCAGTAGTAGTGGATATATCATTCATGAAAAGAAAGTATGTGTGATAAAATTACATTTGTAGTCAGACAACAGTAACAAATTTTATACAATATAATGCATCACAATACATCAGTATTCTTCCTCTTATTCAAATGATTGAATTATTGAAAGCATTATATAAATCGAACTATGCGGTTGTTTAATAAAATCTGAACCAAATCTTCTCATTTTGATTCGAGATTCGGAGTATCTTTCTTCGCATCTTCGATTTTACAAGAGGAGTCAAGGTGTCATTCTTATCTTCAGGGTTACTTGGTGATATAAAAAATATGCGCGAAAAGGGAAGGAAGTCCTGATGAAAATAGTGAATTTAACCTAATAGTGAGAATTGATGAAACTAATACTTTTACAGTCACCCCTCAAGAAGGACTTATGACATTGGACCCCTTTTTCTTGGTATAAATTAACATAATGTAATTTCAAGTAACAATATTGTTTATTACAAGACTATTCAATATTTTAATGATACGCATATCATAACTGATTTAGTATTATTCACGCTCCGATTCAGTTAATTAATATTTTGTTATGTGGATGAAAGTGCAGATATATAGGAATGGAAGAAAATTTCCCCAATAATTGTTTATGTCTACAAAGATATCTACCAACCACAACTAAAGCTTTGTTAGTAGAATCAATTATCTACCCACTTATTGACTACTGTAGTACTGTGTACAATGATCTTCACAAGAAATTAGACAAGAAACTTCAATCCATACAAAACACATGTATCCGCTACATTTTGTATTTAATTTTTTTAATCATGTTTCATCACTATGAATATCACGGGATACTGCGAATAAAGCGAAGACGCTACATGCATTGCCTCACAATGCTGTACAAAATTATTAAAACCCAATTCCCAGCACATCTGACTAAAAAGTTTAAATATTTAAATTCTCATATATTCGAAAATTCTCTCATTTTGTTAATTCTATAACTCAAGAAGACGTACCTGAATAAATCGTTTCACATTGCAATTGTTCGGGTTTGGAATGATCTTCCTTTGCGCATCAGACTCTGTTCTTCGGTCTCTTTATTTAAAAAGACATTGAAGTCCCATATTTATACTTCAGGGTGACTTGGTAGGGTTTGAATGCTTTACAGACGATATGATTAAACAGAAATATATATTTATGGTTGTTTCTTCATAGTCATAGTTGGATCAGGTTTTCCTGTTTTGTTTCTTAAAAATGTTAATATTCCTAATTTTTATTTCTAGCAATAAATATATTATTAAAATGTTTCTATCATTAAATGTATCATTTTGTCTGTATTGTAATGTATCACAAAAACGCATTTATAAAGTCATAAATTCATTAAGTTTTTACATTATATTAGGACACATTGAATTACAAATGTGAGTGTCAAAACTTAAATGCTTTACATAGTTATACTAAATTGTATCTCTAATATTTTAACCAATACATGGAACATCTGATGTAACATTTCTTATGAATTTCTATGCAACATTTCTTAGGTGTTTTATATAACATTTCTAATGTATTTTTATGTAACTTTCCTTTTTATTCAATTTGTGCAATTTAGTGTTATTTAGTTTTTAAGCTTTTAAAATATGTGTTCGGTTCTAAGCCGTCATCCTAATTGAGTTTATTCTGGGTTTCCCTCGATTGCTTAAGGCAAATGCCGGGATGATCCCTTGATTGCTACCCCAGAGTAAAGTAGAATTTATCCTCCAATTTTAGTTATAGATATTCATGTATGTATGTATGTATGTATGTATAGAAATAGTGGTCAGGCGGAACAGCAGGCCTGATGACCTGAGCCTTGCCGCGCAATAAAGCCAATATTATTTATATAGAAGATTCTCACCACCACCACCAATAATAATAATAATAATAATAATAATAATAATAATAATAATAAAGTTCCATATCTTGTTTCCTTTCATACTTAACCGATAATAGTCTATACTTATCTTTAATAGTTTAATACTTTATACAAGCAACTAAATAATTATCACACACACCGAATGGATTTTCAAGTATCTTCAAGGCTACACAATATAATTTAATATTTTGATAACAATCTACAATTTTTTTCTAACTTGTTTATGTTGACTATTTATATGAATACTATGTTTGCTATTTTTATGTACATATTGTAGATCAAAAAGAAAATTGCTCTTTGTTGCAAACTTGAAACATTTTTCATAAAAATGTATGAAAATTTATTTCAAACGTTGGATAGTTATTAGTTCGCTATTTTATAAACTAATTCACAAGAATGATCGTGTTATCTGCAAGTGAAGTAGCCCTATCCCTAGTTTGAATATCCCACCAGTAAACGAGGTTCATAGAGCGCTCGCTAGATGGCAGCAGAGGTTCCGGTGAAGCCCCATGGCTGCGCGGCAGTGCAAGGCAACCGACGACGCAATGCAACGCCACAAATCAGTCGCGAACGATTAGAGCTCTTTGTCGCGCTCCTAGCGGCCGACAACCCAAAGAGTTACGTGCGCTCTGTGAATTATATGGTTACGCAAGATTAAAGGAACCTCTGGGACTTTTATTCTTCTGTCTTATATATAGTCAGATTTGCTCTCGCTCTTTCGTGTTCTGTGCTTTAAGATTCCAGTAAATCCTGTGTTTCAAAAAGCAAGGTCGATGTATTTATATACAATAATTTATTAATACCTTCTCCCCGGAACTAAAATTATTTTTTAAAAAGAAAAGCAATTATTCACTCTAATAACTCAATGTGCTAGTCGCGAATTCCGTAAAATACTCCGTATGCACTTTTCACATCATTAGTATTCTCTATACCCTAGATTGTTATTTTATTTTGTGGTTTAGATGATGTCACTTATTTACCCGCCATTTTAAAAACTTTACAAAAGAACTGACACATTTGATAGTTAGAGAAAATTTGTGACACCGAAAAATAATTTTTTTTATAAAAACCAATAATTCCCAATAATAATAACAACAATAAATTTACTATCAAAAAACTACAAACTGCATGCGACGACATGAATGAGGTTTTCTTTTTCATGTTTTGTGGTTTTAATTTTTTCGTTATTGTTTTGTTTCATATTATTTAGGTTTATTCATGAGAAGTTGCTAGAAACATTATTTATACAAGCACCAGATGAAGACCAAAGTCTTGGGGGAACTTGACTAGTGAAATACAGGTTTTTGTTTTGAAATGTCGTACTATTTCATAATTAAATAATATAATTATTATAGATGTAAATAGTTTGTAAAGAAATCTTAGATATATTATGTACAGAAAATTTGATTTAGATATATTTCAGAGATTTTATTACGGATGTTGTTTTTTCTGTATTTTGGCCAAATAAAATATAAAAGATCTTTTTTTTTTTAAATTCATGCCGACATCCTGACCTTTAATTTTGTTTATTATCAGGGCTAACATGAGTACGATTTTGGAGTTTGGAATAGGTGGATGTTTATGTATTTTTTAATTTAGCCCTGATGATGACCAAAATTAAAGGTCGAAACGTCGGCTCGAATTTAAAAAAAAGTTTTATTTGTCCAAATGCAAAAAGCAATATTCCTGTTAATAAATATAGCCTATAACTCTTACAAATAGATATTTTTATTTTTATTTTCATTAGTATAATTTTCGTTCACGAGCAGTCCAGACCTCGCAGCCCGCGAAGTCACATGATTTCATCCCCCGCTAACGTCCATCTCATCTCATCGCCGCAGACATACTTAGTACTCTTTGTCCTCCGATGCACAATTATCCTTCGTTAAGTCGCCGGTAAATAGTCATCGACCGCCGTCCGACGCACATTTGATCTCCGATTTACAAAGACAGCGGCGGCACGGCACGGCACGGCACGGCACGGCACGGCACGGCACGGCGCGGCACTGTGCGGCGTGTATCCGAGACAACAGCGCTGCTGGGCAACCGCATTCAACTGTTCCTCGCGCTGCGACCTACGGTTGGCTGCCTCCCCATGACAGCACGCTCCCTCCCTCGGCGCTGGTTTATTTTTACGATTCTTTTCATTTTGTATTTGGAGCGTATGGTGTATAGCACTGCGAAAAATTTGCTTTCAAATTCATGTGGTTTTTGAGGTTGTGTAGGATGGTTGGAACGTCAAGTAATGTGGAGTAGTTAAAATTAACTAAATCAAGAACAAACTTGATTAACTCGAAATTTGTTTGAAGAAAACTCGAAAAAAAAAAAAAATATTACCGTAAACGAATATATTGAAAACAGGGAGTTCGCGTAAATAAATAGATAATAAATTTTCAAATCTCAAAAATGCATTAACGGTCTAACGAAACATTACCAGCATAATACAATAATGAGTATTAACAGTACATGTTGGGCACTTGCCGAGAAAATAATTGATTAATTAATAATTAAGAAAAGAATAGTCAGTAACTGAAATACAATATTCCAACTCTGAATACCTCATAATGTATGTTGAGAATTACGAAAAAATGTTCTCTGAAGATCACAAGATGAAACCGACACGTGTCTACATGAGGAAGTCGAGAACATATGTATGAAGAGGCTGTCAGTACAAGTGAGTCCATGTGTCTGCAGGTTACTATCGTATATTTTAAGGACATTGTTGTAATGTAACTATGCTTTAAAAATCTACTCTAGGTAATTCGATGATTCAATGAACTCATTCATCAATCTGAATCGATGTGGTAATGTAATGTAATTAATTTACGTTATTCTCCTCAACACTCCAGTTATTAAAATATAATTGCTTTGAAATGCTAAGGACTTATTTGTGAAACCCAACTTTTTGCAAAGAATAAAATTAGATCTATTACGTGAGGAGCATAAAGGAGTAAGTACGAATTGTCATTTTTTCACCACAATCATATTTGAACAAGTAACATGGAAAGGTGGAAAAGTGCTCAAATTAATTAGCTGCGTATTATTTTTAACACAAACCACCACCGCATTCTTGTTTCAACTAGTAAATGAATTGTTAGCAAAGCAGAGATACATTATGGATACATTCCTGAATGGTGTAGTTGGAAAATTGGGGTGTGTATGACGAAGATAGATGGTTTGATAATATTTTGCAGTAAGCTTCCTTATTTAATATTATATTTATCTTGATTTGACCAAAATCTTTTCTTCCAAAAATATTGTTTTGAACAGTTATGTTAACGGTTTCGAAAAAATGTCAATTAATATAGAAATAGAAGTAGAATATCGGTCGCTGAATTTGTTTCTTATTCGTGAAAATTTTTATAACAAGACAGACGCACTCACACACACACACACACACACATGCAACAATCGTTCTGTTCCAAAGACTACGTTCATGGGTTTTGACACGCTAAATCGGAGTCCAAAGCCCGAATTGCTCCATTTCTTTTAAATAGCGAAGAAACATCCATAAATACCAGAAGTCTCGCTTTGGAAGGAATTAAATGGTTTCGTTAAAGAGCAGGACCCCAAACAACGTTTTTTTTTTCGTTTCTGGACAGGTCCCCTAATTGGATTCAGCCAGGTTCCATATTTAATACACATTAACATAATTCGATGTAAGTTCGATTTTTTTTCTAAATGAAAGCATGAAAAGGAAATACTACTTTGTCCAAACTAGTAAACTCCAGACCTTAAGTGTAAATAAATAAACGTCCCAGAGGACTTCCACCAGATGAAATGTTAGTAGCAAGTTCATTTGAATAACAATCCGCAGATGATGAATGACATCGAAGTGTCAAGTTGACACGTGCTCCAGCGCATACGTATCGTTATTTGTATCTATTATGGACAGTTTACAAGAGAGCGGGAGATTCACGAGGTCCTATTTGTCAAAGAGCGCTTCTGGAAGATCAACTTCCTTGGCGTGCGTCGCCTGCCACCGCAGGAGGAGTCTCTCGTTAGGAGACGACGGGTGCAGTGAGCAACGGGCACTTCCTTTACGTCCTTCGCATCAGATGCCGCGCCCTGCCATTCTAATCCCGCTGTCAACGAGTCGTAACTCCCGAGCGATCAACGATCGCGAGCGCGTCGTAAAGGATTGACTCACTGTAAGGACCGTCCCACGAGAATGTCCCTGAGCTGACCTTCAGTCTTACGCGCTGAACCAAAAACATACGCTTCATTTCATAAGAAGGTATTGGGTTTACTCACTACGGACCCTTCTGTCTGCGGTATTTCCGCTGGGCGCTCACCTACAAATCATGACATTTCATTACTTCGTTGAGTGCTCAGCACTCACACCCGATGACTAGGAAAAGAAGACTGACACATTTTACGTACCGCAGGCACCGCTCTCTACACCTACAGAACAATGTCACCAGGTTAAGAGCCGATTTTTGCAAGTTAGGAATAGTCTATACTTACGGAGCATGCGTAGAGCATCCTTTTCACGACAGTATATCTAAAAGGACGTTCTCATTAAAAGGTCTCTGCAGGAAAGGAGGCGAATTAAAGAGGGAGATCACAGAATGGAAAATAAGAAATGCATGAGAATTCCAAGTATATATGCAATTCTATAACTGATACAAACATAGTAACAATGTCGTTTAATTAATTCAATGAGTAACTTACTTCTTCATTCATTGACTGCGGCAACACAGAATCTACTGGCCAATGGTCGACCACGTCCATGAGAGCTTTCTGTAGGTGTGTTTTCCAACATATTATCGCTCATGTGCTGAAGTAAATGTGAGCGACATAGGCTCGTTTTTTGTTATATCTACTGTTACAGCTGGAGACGGACCATAATACCAACCGGGCTATAGTGTCCTCCGATACCTTACCATAGTCAATTGTGAAATGTTTGCTCCATAAGAAAGTGTTAAATTGGTATGTACACGTAAAGAAGGCATAGATGAAGTTACGTGAATGGCAAAAAAGAAAAGAAAAAAAGAAAGAAAGGATTATGTATTCTATAAAGGTCTAAAATCTAATGACGTATTTTGAAATACGGACCAAATAAAAATAATGTTTCAACAAATTTTTCTTTATAGTGAACAAAACGTTTTTCATGTTAGATCACTATGTTAACGTATTTCATGTTCTGTTTGCTTGTTATGCATAACATTTGCTACGGAAGAAGGTTCGAAACTGGGTTGACACGTTCACAATAATATAAAAAATATGTCACAATAAATATTGTGAGGAGTCTTTTTAAATTTATATGGCATATCAAATTAAAATAGATTTAAGAAATGGGTGTAAATAATATAATTTCATAATAAAACTTCTTGTACAGAAAATTCTGTAAAATCATGGTAGATAGAGATGGTCTCATGCCAGTGTTGCATCGCTCAATACAACAAATCGCGACGTAATCAACAGGTCGAAACGACGAAAATTCACCACGTTGTCTCGACGTCGAGCAGTCCTACCTTGAATTTTTGTAGGTTAATTGTACCAATACCTAATTATTATTTTAAATAATGTAATTTTCAATTGTATTAATCTAATTAGAATACATTTAGAACAATTCAAAATAAAGAACGTTTGGGTCCACAGAAACAATATTTTCTTGGTACTTTAAGAACTCTTTTTCAATATTTTAGAGGAGATTGCTATTTTACGTGTTTACTATTCACGGTACCAAAACTAAGACAAAAGTAAGACAGCGAAACACAAGAGGGTAAAAATTCCACCGTGCCTATGGCACAGTGCTGCAGTTAGCCTGGTGGCAGCGTCATTGCCTTAAGAAACAAAGTACAAACCAGTTGCGCTGGTGGCTGCCTGGAGACGAATCTTGAAGAAGGAGAACGTCTGAAACGCAGCCTGTGCTATATACGCCTATTTAATATGATGAAATCCCGGTAAGACGATGGATAATCCAAATGTAGTAATGAAAATGATATTTCAACATCGTTAAGAAGTCGCACAGAGACGAAAGCCTGCAGGCAAGTTGACGACGTTGGAATGACGTCGTGTAACGACGCCGAAAAAGTCTTATCTAATGAGGGTTGGCGCCGTTGTTACCTGACGTCGAATATGTTTTCTATGACGTTGAAAATACTCGTACGTCGTCTAACGCTGTCGTAGAGACGTCGTTCTCCTCAGTCGGATCGACGTTACATGCGTTCACTTCAACAACGTCGTCACGACGTCGACGTTTTACGACATCAGCACGACTTTGACGACGATGCAGCGACACCGTTACGTCTGTAAATTTCTACTTGAGATGAGTTATTGAACGGTAATTTTATGGGAGGTGTACGCACAATTAATTAGCAATCAGCACAAATACCAAGTAATTCGCAAATGTTACTTACAGATCCTTTGTAAATAATATATGAAAGATTCTACATATAAACACCAATGGTCATTTCATAAAGCTTCATCGCGAAGAAAATAACCAGAAGAAACTATGTAGCATAACGAATTTTTGTGACAAATTATGGATAATTTATTGACGTTTCGTGCGAATAATGGCGCTGATTTGTTTGTTTAAATCAAGGAAATCACTTGTTTGCAAACGAGGAAGCTCCTCAATGCGTGATGTGTACAATGTTAAAACAGATGATGTTTAGAGAATCACGCCTCTCAGTAGTTCTTGTAGATGCTTTTCCCCACATGTCGTCATGGAAGAGGATGGATTAATTACGAGGATAGAGTTTTAAAAGTGAGCCATGTCAGATAATTACTTTTAATAATATAGAATTTCTGTTTAAAGTTTATTAAGCTTGTCATTCTTCACTTAAGCGTCATAATTAACGGTCAACTACGTGTGCATACAGTTAAGTATAATTATTTGTGCTACTTCTAAAAACGTTTATCTACTTTTATGGATGTGTTAATTAATATTTAATTAAATATGTACAAATGGAATTGATTTGCAATATTTTTCGGGTAATTTTGGTTCTTGAATTTGTGTATTATAGTTAATTGTTAGTTGCGTATTTACAATTAAAAATTGTGAATTATTATTAATACTTGTTCTTCATAAAAATTGCTCTATCATACCTCACGTGTAAATGTGTTACAGAATAAACTTGAAATCCGGTATTAAGTAAAATTTCTGAAACTTTCTATGCTTACCTAACCTGAGAAATAATTCCGTTGTGACCATATAGTGTTGAGATCATATCACATGAATTTCGGGTATATCCTGATACTGGTGTTTGGGTGTGATATTTATGGTCCAAAGCTCACCAAAAGAAAAAATAATATATAAACGTAATCGTTTAACTGAATAATTGTACGGCAAATTGGGAAGTGAATTTATGCAGTACAGACTCCGGCGAAGCCTGAGGGAAAAATGTCTCTGGTATACAATAACTTTGAAGTATTGCGTTGTCACATTTATTTCCTTAAGATTAATGGGCACAATTGCTCTTGTATACATTTAATTCATGTTGATGGATAAATTTAAAGCACTGTAAGTTATTACTGTGCAACATTTCATCATTCTACGCAAACAATAATTGTTCTCCTAATTTCTTTCTCTTTTCCTTGCGAACCGACGAGAAGAATTAGACCAGTTTCTTTTTATCATTGTGGATGAACATCCATTGTCCCTGGAATAGCGAGCTATCACGCAGACCCGCGTGCCCGTGCTTCGCTATAGGGTCTTCAGTACGCACGTGCACGCATGACTTCCTTCACGCCCAACGTTCTTCCGCGCACGCGCCAACACGCATCAAAATGTCGCTCGAACAAAATTCCTACGATGCCGAATTGACGAATCTGAGATGAGGACGACTTTAGAAGAATCTTAAGAAACATTCAATTCTTATGTATATTTACCTTCCAATATTTTACACAATTCTATCCTGAGATGATTAATTTTATACGACACAGAATATTATCAGGTTAACTGAATACCATTCTGAATATAATTTAACTTTTACAATGGGAATTATATCTTTTTACTTCACTCATCAAACCAATTCTTCCCCAAATTAACGATCTCTCTCATTAGCTATGCTCAAAGTCATGTTACTATGCCTCGAGAGATTCAACTAAAAAAACATGAACACGTGTTTATTAGTCGCAGTAAATTACTTTATTGTCCTCAACGTAGTCATAGACAGTTTGTAACAGCTCATTTGACAATAAGTTATTTATTTATATCTTAATTATTGTTAGTCTAACTGACTTGATGTTGGTACAGAGCTTGTGCTCAATGTAGCCAACGCTTTTCCTTCGCCGTCGTCCATAAGAGTAATAATATTTGTACCTCGCGTTATGTTGGCAGGACATTCGAACTTCTCGGAACTTAAGTCCATTGCTAATATGGGTCATCAATTCAATACATTTGTTCTTGTGGTACTATTATGTGATACTTTTCTGCATCGAGAGTACGGAACGAATCTTACCTTGTGTCTTAGCTTGCAGTGATATGAACTTGTATTTCTTTACAGCAAATAGTCGCTTTAGGGACTACTATTTATATGTATTTGGATATTACTTAAATTCGTAGATGTTGGCAATTTGTGTTGGTAGCCATATTGCACAATTTTCGACAAAATTACCTGACTTTCAATATACCTCCTGAATGGCAACCACATATTTTGTTTCAATTCACACATATTGTAACTGCCACATCACTACTTGCACACAACAGTGATCAAGATCCTCATAATATAAATGACTACGTAACACTATTATTTTTCTTTCATCCTAGATTTTAAGCAATAGTCTCGTTGGTATCATTAGAACGTGCGCCATATGGCTTAACAGGCTCAAAAAAATCACGACATGTATTGAGCTTGTCAATAGTTATATTTTAATACTGTCATAGCACAGAAGTCTAACTCAAAAGAATTTCCTCCTTAAACGGAAGAAATGTCAACGGTATGTTATTCAACTAATTAAGTATACTCTCAAAAGAAATCCTTGAACCTGTGCTGAAATATTTTTAACATAACAATTAGGGAGGGGTAGCTATGCTAGCACCAACGTATTTGCATTAAAAATCATTTTAACGTTATATATTTTTAAAAATTCATTTCAATTTGCAATTTTTTGTTGGGTTGTAAATTAGTTTTTAAATAGTTGGTGATTATGTCCTATTCTTCATTAATATGTCTAATTATTCCTCACCTTCGTATGGGGATAATCGTTGAAAATTACGCTTTTAAAATTTGCCTCTCAAGTGGAAGACATTTCCGTACATTTTTTGCTCATTTAATGAAAATCTTCTGATCCTTCACAGCTTCTGAAACTCCTGCAGATGGACAGCAGTTTCTGGCTACATTCGTAAACATGTTTAATATTTTCAGGAAGAGCAGAGAAATGAACGCTTCTCGTTTTAAGTCCTCGCCTGTTTCGTAAACCGTTTAACTTTTCTGACAGATCTATATCGACATAGAGAAAAATACGAAAATAATCATCTTTAGAAAAATGTTAGTCTCCTAATTCTTTATGAATATTTTCATTCTTCACAGTAGAACACGTCATCCATTGATGTCTCTATTATTATTATTTCATTATAATCTGTACATATAATTTATTAATATGTGTGAATCTTTAACTTTCGTTTAAACTTTTGTTGTCATTTAAGTTTTGTCAGAAATCGTGAATTTTGTAATTTTCAGGTTTTTTATGGCATATCGTTTGTAATTTAATAACTTATAAACTTGTAATTTCAGAATTATGTTACCTTAATTCGTGTTCAAAAATAAGCCGTCATCCTGATGAATATTTTATTATTTTCATTACATATCTTATGGCGAGGTTCATGTCACGGCACTTCCACGTAATCTTTATTTCTGCGAAGTAATTGGGAAGGGGAAACGTTGGATTGCCGGGAAACGTGTCGTGTCGAACAGTCAATAGTCTGAGTATTCGTAAATGGGAAATGTAGCGTACTCTTTAAGCTTATCTACATGAACCGTTAGGAGGTATGTTGAGTGGTACGCTATTGGTGGGTCGCTTAGCTGGGTTTACCAACAACTTGACCCACGTGGAGGTGTTAATAGAAGTAGTTAGTAGTGATTAGAGTTATTGATATTAGAAGTAGCAGGAGGTGGATAGAGGAAGGAGGGTTCGCTTTTCAGTAGTTACAGCTATATGACCTGGGACATTCATGTGGAAAGCTACACGTTTTCTCTGTTCCCACCGGGAATTAAACCCGGGATGACTCGGTGATTAGCAAGAACGCTAACACCTCAACCACCGGAGGGGCATATTAGGGGTTCTGGGGTAGATTAGGGAAATTCCAACTGCAAACCTTACCAAGCGGGATCGAGTCCGTACTCCCTCGTCTAGAAGCTACCACTTCTGGCTGTACTAAAAGTAGTTAGAATATCCCGGAGTTTTTATAGGCGAGGTTAGGGAAGAACCAAGAGTAGAGTCTGGTGACAGAAGACTTGACGGACGCAACGAAGTGTCGCTTGGCTGCGTGTCTCCGAGGGAGGGGTCCAAGCGGGCGTCTCGTTAATTACCCCTTCCCTCCCACGTGCACGGCGCCGCAAAGGCTAATGAGTGTTGGAAAGGGTGACGATGATTCGACGCGCTCTCTGCAGCCGCCGCCGCCGGAACCTCCGCTCGAGTGCGCGCGCGTCGGGGCGAAACGCCGCGCCGTCGCCAACACCTCCCAACACCACACAGCGACGTCATGAGACAAATTTCACATTTTATCATTGAATCATCTACTTAGAAGGATATTTTTGTTATCTAAATGACTTTTATCTAATTTTTTCTAGAATTACTTTTTAATAATAATAATAATAATAAATTTATTGTCAAAAAAGTAGTACAAACTGCGTATGACCACGTGGAGGACAATAAATTAACTTACTCTCCGGAAGCAAGCAAGGGATCATACCATCAATTCCGATCAAGGGCCCTAAGGCAGAGGCGGATTCAAAAAATTCAACAAAAGTTCCTAGATAAGATAAAAAGTTAGCTACGAGTTATAATACTAATAGAATGTCAATATGATTGTAATTTAACGCAAAAAAATTACATGTACAAATTATTATCGAACTATCGATTATTCTGTGTGTTTAAGAATTGAAATAACACTAAATTCACGATTTTTTAATTACAATAANAGCCTAGAGAACCTGTATGATAAATCCGCCTCTACCAGAAGGAAAAACGGAGAAAAACCCGGGCCAGGATGGGGCTACAGAATTTATGTACACAACCGTGTCAAAGTTGAGTACACATAAAACTAAATTAATATGAGTCATAAGACAACACAATCATGCAAGAAAATAGTTTTTGAAATTGTTGTAAGTTATTTTAAAAGCACTACAGCAATGGCGTGATAAAGTACAAGACGGATTTAGCTTTTATTAAAATCAATCAATTCTTTTACAGTGTAGAAGCACTGGTGCAGGAGGTAGTTTTTAACCGTGGATTTGAAGAGATTCAATTTCATAATATCTTTTATTTTCTTGGGCAGGGAATTAAATAGAATGATTCCCGAATGATATGGTAGACATTGGGGTTCATAAAAATACATAATAAATTTACGTCTCACATTGACGTTATTGTATTTCCATTTGAACATTGATTATGTTTAAAACATAAATTAGCAATTTCCTTTAAAAACTACGTTACTGAATAAAATTGTCTTGAGATGAAGGTCTATGTAACTGGTATTTTCAATTTTGTAATAACGTATTAGTGAAATGTGATTCATGCGTCGATATCTTGCATCAAATTTCATTACGAGAGGACGCACATCTGTAAAATTTTAATTTCAAGGAGCGTGACTTGCAGAACAATAAAAAACTAAACTATATTTCTAGTTTAAAAAGAAAGGTTGTTAAAAGTGGAACATATTATTAATTTAGCAAGAAATGATGTCGTTAAAATAGTACGGGAAAAAATCTTGCAGTAGAGTCGCGAGTACAAAGAGACAAGCGTTTTTAGAATTTTAAGGATAAGATTAACTTCTGGCTATATTTAAACTACGAAATTTTATACTTTAAATTAACGGAAATTTATTCAAAAAAGTGCTTATGTATTTGGTTAATGGCATCACATTCTATTAACGTACACCAGATCTTACTTGGCACTTTCATGGCACACAAAAAATGGAAAGGTGTGTAACATCCAATCTTTGCTAAGCATCAAAATATTGCAAATGTAAAGTGATTTGACAATATACATTGGGTTAAACATTATTCAAACATTCAATTTTATAACTCTCATTCTATTATTTGTTTCCGATCACATTCAATACCAAAGAAAAATTAAGAAACCCACGTTTAATTTATGTATGTAAATATATTTTTTGTTTGATATCTTATTTTTATATTCGGCTCCTCATTTTTAAATGTAGGTTTTAATTTTAACACATGAATTTGTAAACATTATTATTTGTATGATAAATTTCAAATGAGGCCCAGTGGGAGTGAATTGGTCTGTGTTAGCCTCGCCATTTTTTTTTTTTTTTTTTTTGCCTTACGAAACAATTTCCGAAAATTTCGAGAATGAACTCAAGAAACGTATATTTACATTTTTGCATGAAACAATAGTTTTCGTCGTTGTTTTATTGGGACTTTAGGGCTCGCCAACATATGGGTCATTGGAGCCCTTATTTCGTCGTTAAATTGGCAATGTGAATAAGAAAAACCTCTTTCTCATGCGGAGACCTCTCACCAGATGCTCATGATGTAATTGTGGAACCTTCTCCAGCGGACGCTCGTGCTGTTACTGAACATGTGCTCTTGCGCTCGCGTGTGCCTTCTGTCACTTGACTTGCAAATCATTCGCGTCTGTCCTCCCACCGCGCTGCTCTACACTTGTCGACGACATGTTGGCACTCGAGACACACTTCGACTGGGAACAACTCGAGATCTTGCATGTCAAATAGAAGCGGGGAATTCTACGAGAGCAGTTACAAGGAAAAATGTGTTACAATGCTTTATATGTGTTTGAATTACATCACTTGCCTATCGCAGTATTTCTCTAACATTTTTTAAATGAAGTTTACTCTAATGAATCAGAATGAATTGGATTATTGCTGTTTAGTTTTGTTGAGAGTTGCAAGTGTTTAAGCTAAGGTATTATTAAAAGAAATCAGAGAACTTTTGAAATGTTTCTCGAAGCATGGGAGCAGGTAATGAATATTGCGAAGGTTGGCCAATAAATTCATAATAAATGTACATTTTCGGAACGAAAATAGAAAATGGTTTAAACCAAGCTAAATTTTTATTAGAACTTTTATGATAGACCACGGACATTGTAAGAATTAAAACTTTAAAAGATAACTACCTTTTTTTGAAAAAGATGTCACCAAATGACATCATGTGAGAGTTACATTAAGAGAAAATATAGCGCACAATTCAGGTTGATAGGTTCTTTGAACCTACAAGAGAAAAGTAAATTAACAAACAAAAAAAAGAAATTTGATATAACGGGATATTAAATTGGATTGGAAATTGTCACTACAACGAAGCGAAGGCAATGTTAAACAATAAAAGATTTGTTTTCCACTTTCTTTATCATAATTATTGTTAACAAAGAAATAAATAATGCTACGACTAATCAAATTCATTACCCATACCTTAACATGTTACCAGGACAAAAAAAATCCCTTTTTTGTTATTGAGAATAGAATAGGTAGGGTAAGCTTAACGTAATGCTACCCCCCCCCCCCCCAGAAACCTCCTAAAATTATTGTTTGGTTTTCCGACGACTGTAAGAACAAATTTGATTATCTGACTCGATTGGTTGTCTCTAATTGCTCTGTGCTCTCTCCGAGTGGTTGAGTACATAGATTTCAAAGACAAGCTATAATGTTAAAAAGCGCCCTACAAAACATACTGTAGAAATATAGAGTTACGTAACACTCCCTCTGTCACGCCATGTAATAATGTCACAAACATTGCTTCACCTCACGGCCCACCTCCTACCTCGTATCGCCCCATGTAGATAAGCTTCAATATCACATATACATTACAAATATTACAATGAATAAAAAGAAACACTAATTATTGCATCGGCAAAATTACGAGCTTCTGAACTTCGGCAGACAAATAGGATGCGCATGATACAAGACCTAGACGATGACAGGTTCAATATTCTCATTCCTCTTACTCATTAAGGAATGCTTCCTGTCTTATTCTTGTCTGGGAAAATCAAGTGTTGATTCGGGTTTTCCTCGTTCTAGATTCATCAATCTCAAAGGATATAAAACATAAGACTTGTTTGGATTTTGAGGTTCAGTAGAGATTTCATTAAGCCAAAGATCCATTGACCGAAACGGTAGTCAAGTGATAGTGTCTTTGTTTCCTCGGTACCACTGATCGGTAGTAGCGGGTTCAATCCTTGCTCGGCAGAACTAGAAAGATTTTCCTGCTGGGATTTCCGACACCGGCTCCAGACAAATGTCGGTTCGGTACCCAACAACCCAATACCTCTCCTTCCGGTTTCCCTCACATAACCTCATTGCCTAAATCTCGCTATACGTCATGAAATAAATAAATATATATGAATAACCTTACGTTGCACGTCATATTAACGTACAACAACAAGACATTATTAACTTATGATGTTGATCTTGACCAATATATATTAAATAACGGAACGATATATTCCAGAATTGGTCATCAATAAAAGATTCTTATACAACGCCAACGTTTCGGCAATATATTTTGCCTTCATCAGGGCTACAAAGAACATACACATTATTTCTAGTACAACTTTGAAACACCTTGTTGACACAAACAATATATCATATGATTACTCACTATCCAATCATGAAATAACTGTTACAAAAACATACCCAAAACATCTTATTATAATACAAAGCAACATACCTGTATGTTATGGAACCGCACCATCATCAATTACCACCACCCATAACCTCTAAATACAACCCATAACATCTCTAACACCTCCCTAGTGTAGGTCAAAACAAAAACAAAAATAGCAATTCATAAGTTCAGTCATGGCGAAACAACCCTACCACTGCTGCCAACCCATTTATCAGTAATATTTTTGTACATGTTACTTAAATCTGTATCAGTTTGTACGTTACATATTCTATCATTTAACTTAGTGATGTGAACCATTTCTTTAATTAATCTCTTTTTGCAATTATGTTCAACACATAAATTTTTGCATTTTGAAAATAAAACTGTGTTGATTTGCAAAGCATGTTTTGCCAAATCATGCTTTTGTTTCCTATTATTTACCTATTTTTGGTTCCCTTACCTACGTAACTATCATAAAATTTTTACTAAATACATACCAACATCGCTATAGAGAGCCTTTCGCAAAATAAATAACGACATTCTATAATTATTATATTATATGGTTGAATCTCCGGAATACTAATAACAAATAATACGGAACAAATTTAAACAGGTATCAACTTTATTAAATGGCGTACTAAATTTCTATCGTCTAAGTGCAGGTCGATCATTTTGTAGAAGAATGATGTAATGATGTGAGGCTGGTGTCAGATATGTTATATTACCATTGCCTTGTTCCCTTGTGGCGGGCGACCCCTCCGTGGAACCTTTGATGCATCCCGTCCTCTTGCGTTTCCATTCACCCGCTGTCACCGTGAATGGCGTTCCCAGTGGCAGCGGTGCGGCCGAGGGCGCACGTCCACCTGCGGAGAGGGTGAAGTTATGTCGCCTACTTGTCATTCGCCTCTCTCTCTGTCATCACCCCATGGCGACTTCTGTGGACCTTTACCACCAACGATGAGATGCCACACGGTATGAAGTTGTCCAAACCATCTTGACAACATTTGTTACCAAAGAATTGTTACCCCACCGACCCACGTAGAAATTGAAGGTCGTAACCACGTCGTTGCATCGTCATCAAACATGTGCTGACGTCGAAGAACAACTTCGGGACG